>APFE030307379.1:133206-188206 GCA_000404065.3 Pinus taeda
TTATCTTCTTCTCTGTCTGGTTTTCCACCAGAGCCTTAAATTCTTTAAACCTATCAAAGACTTCAGATTTCTTCTTAAGGAAATATATCCATGTATTCCTTGAGAAGTCATCTATAAATGATACATAGTACATAGACCTACCTAGTGTTGGAACCTTCACAGGTCCAAACACATCACTGTGCACAAGCTCTAATATCTATTTCGCCCTCTTACCACTTGAGGGGAAACTCACCCGATTATGCTTCCCATATACACAATTTTCATAGAAATCAAAGTCGAGAGAGCTATTACTCATACCTTCTACCATACCTTTATCATGAAGTATTTGAAGGCCCTTCTCTCCAATATGTCCAAGCCTTTGATGCCACAGCATGGTCCTCTCTCCAGAGACCACTAGATTTTCTGCTCCACTTCCAAGAACCACAGGACTGATGCACCCATCAACAACAGTGCTACCTTGTAGCTTGCACAGAGTTCCAATCCGAACTCCCCACATCAATACCAGTGCCCCCCAAACCATCTTGCAGGTATCCTTCTCGAACATTGTTTTTACACCTGCATCATCCAGCTTGCTTACAGAAATCAGATTTCTAGCCAATGCAAGAATATGCAGAACACTCGGAAGTGTTCTAACCCTTCCACCTTGCAACTTCAACTTTACTTTTCCGTGACCAACGATTCTAGCTGTCCTGTCATCCCCCAAGAAGACATCACCGCCATCATATTTCTCATACTCGCAGAACCACTCTCTATGGGGAGTGAAGTGAAAGGATGCTCCTGAGTCAATCAACCATGCCTCATGATCTACATGTGTACTTGAAGAAGCCAAGTACACGTCTCCACCTTCATCTGAGGTGGTTTTTGCCTCTATAGAAGGAGCATCATCAGATCCCTTTCCTTTATTAGGAGCTTTAGATTTACAGTCCCTTTTGAAGTGCTCGTCCTTTCTGCATTTCCAGCACACCACCTTTATACGTTTTCCTGGAGATTTAGATCTCCCTCTAGATTTAGATCTCCCATTCGATGACTTATTTTTGCTTCTGTTCTAGGACCATCCTCGTACAGACAAGGCATCACCATTATGGCTCTCCATATTTTTCCATCTCATCTCCTCCATCAGCAAGGATGATACTATTTCATAAAACTGCAAGGCAGTTGCATTGCTATCTATTGCAATAACCAGACTATCCCATGAATCTGGTAGGGAACAGAACAAACTGATGCACTTATCTTCATCTGAAATTTTAATATCAACAGATGCTAACTGACTTACGACAATATTAAATGCGTTTAGATGCTCTGTCACTGAGTCTCCATCTTTCATCCTCAGGTTATACAGCTTTTTCCGCAAGAAAAATTTATTCACTAGAGACTTAGATTGGTACAAAGTCCCTAACTTGTCCCACAAAGCCTTCGCCATAGATTACCCTGATACATTCAGCAATACTGATTCTGAGACACACAATCGTATTGTGCTTTTTGCCTTTCGATCCAACTTCTTCCATTCTTCATCAGACACTCCCATTGGTTTAGTACCCGGATCTACCATGATCCACTGATCTTTATCCACCAACATATCCTCCATCTTGAGTTTCCACAACTCAAAACTTTGACCATTAAATTTCTTGATCTCTATATTTCCACTGCTCGCCATCTTCTTTTACCACCAGAATCGATCTCACAGATCTCCCACTGAACATCATCTACCACGGGCCTGAGCGAAACCCCTTAGCAATAAAGGCATCCCCTTGAAGCCAAAACAACTTTGATACCAAATGTAGGTTTTAACCCCGTACAGAAATTACCTGCATATGAATTCTAAAACACGGAAAAATAAACAATACGAGAGGTAAACACATAAAACACATATACACAAATATTTTCCCCTGGATCCCAAAACCGGGACTACCAGCTTGATTTTTCATTATATTCCTTTCAATGTTACAATACATATTTATACATGCCGAAGCATCCAATACCATGGACCTAAAACCATTGCTTCCAAAACCATGGGCCGAAAACAATAGGTAGCTTCGCCCAACCTAATATAGGGTCCAAAAAAAAAATTCCTAGGGCATTGTCCCGAACCCTGTAGAGGGGGGCTACCCGACCCCCTGATACCCCCCCTGTGACCCCCCCGCTGCACAATCGGCGCAGCGAAGGGGTGGCTCTGCCCCCCCCCCCCCCCTCTAACCCCTGATTGTAGGTTAGTCATGGAAAGAATATAACACAACCCAATAGTTGTAGCCACTACAACACTTTGTGACACACTAGTATAACTCCAGCTCTTTGAATGGACCTTGTTCATGGAAAGCAAGTCTAACACCTCTGAAAGTATTGTTCAGTTTTCAGCTCATCTTGGTTTCACACTAACTTGATTGTAAGATGTAGCATCTGCCAAACCCATGGTCGATTGACACACATTCCAAGCTAAGGCAACATTGTTGTCTCGATTGGGGTCGAGGGGTATATAAGTTCACAAGCAATATAGTCGTCAGAGTCTTGGTTTCATCTCTGGTGTTGCACCACTACCAGCAGGCCTGGACAATACCCCGGTGGAGTCACATAGGAACACAAGCATGGCTCCGCTGCTAGCGAGCCTGGTCAGTACCCTGGCGGAGTTACTTGCATCACCTCCCTACGTAGGAAGCCTTCTCTTCTTTCATCTTATTCATTTTCATTTTGAATTTTTGACTTTTCATTATTTTATTTTCCACTGTGCATAACACTTATTCATTTTAGAAGCGGAAGAGGGATCTTAACTTATTGAGAGCAAAACAGGTTGTTCCAATAGAGAAGTAGGTTATTCTATCTCTAACGCGCCTGTTAAGGTTTTCCCCCTTACCTTACTCTACTTAACTGATCTAACAAAGGTTAACCCAAAAACAATCGATTAGAGAAGGTGACACTAGTTAGCACGCAAGCGTTGTGTTTACACCAAGGTTCACTTTGAACAGTAAGTATACTCCTTCGACGTATCATGGACTAAAAGTAAAAATCTCATCATACAGAGGCAAGATGACAAATAACCAACTAGTGATAGTTGTACAAGCCCCCTTGTACTTTACCTAGCTCGCTTTAAGAGTCTTACATGATTTCATGCAAAACTAACCTATGAATGAAGCAAGCGAATCAACTAACAATCAACAAAGTAAAGCAAGAGCAGAAGCAAAAATGAAAGTGAAGCAAGTAAACAGACATGCAAGCAAACAAACAAGCAAACAAAGCATGTAAGCAAACAAGCATGCAATCAAACAACTGAAAGCAAACATTGCTCCTACTCCTACACTAATGGTACATAGGCTTGATCACGTGAAGTGATACTTCCAATGCAGCCACTGACGCAATGGTAGACCCATGTTGGTGAAGTCTCTGTCCGCGAGCAACCCAGTTGTGCAAACCAACAAGCAAGAAAGATATAACAATGAAGACAACCACACTTTGTGAATCAAAGTGCCCGCGGGACATAAGTGAGTTCATGTACATGACAAGCAGTTCGTGGACTTATCATGGTGTTGTGTGACACTACATGCAACTTTGAAGCATAAGCACGCTCTTGATTGTGACATGCAAGCAAACGAAAGAAGCAAAGATAACTTGCGTCACGCATGAGTGCTTGCAATGTAAGAATCCTCCAATGCATGAGCAATGGGATCGTGTAGTTCAAGTCAAGGAATTAAAATCCGAGTGTTAGATTGATATTGAGTGCATACAGATGAGTGATGAGGACCCTTGATTGTTTGAACAATTTCCTGATCGAAAACGAAACCAACCTTATGACAGTGAGTGCCTGACATAACCATCAAATCGAGCTAAAGTGCCTCGACGCTCTGTGGGGTTTCGACTTCGTTGACAGATGGATCTTTGTAGACCAGTGGCTTAGATGGATTAACAATGAGTGAATCAACCTCATGATAAGATGATGAGGTGAAGAGATCATGACAACCAAGATCAGAAAATTCAGGATGTTGGTCGGCATCCTCATGGTTTGGTGAATTGTACAGAGGGGTAGATGAGGAGGAAGGATGTTCACCCTCTTCATTTTTGGAAAAAGAAGATGAAAGATCAAGTAGATTTCCAATGAATGATTGATCCTCGCCATTGTTGGATGATGGACTAACATATGGTGTTTCCTACGAAATATCAACAATGGGTGAATCTATGGATGAAGACACACATGTGAAATCATGGATGGCAAGTTCACCAATGATGTTAGGAAAGAACGGAGGGGGCTCGGACGGAAGGGGTCATCCTTCACTGAGTATTGATGCTTAAGCTCCCACTCATGCTCTTCATGAATAACAGTGCATGTTGGTTGTGCAACACCAACTCCATCAGTGGGTTGTTCCTCATTCACAACAACTGAAGAGTCCGGAATGGATAAACATAAGACAACATCATTCGAAGGAACACCTGGGTGTGAAGACAGAGGTCATATAAAATAATGCATATGAGGATTTGAAGGAATAACAACCAAATCTGCATGAAAATTGAGTGGAGTGATGTTGGTAGGGTGTGAAGGATGAACAAGTGTGTGAGCATGATCCTCAACATCACTGGGAAATGGTGGAGATGTTGAATAAGAGGAAGGCGGATAGTCAGTTGAGACAGTGCCCACTTCCACATGAGTTTGCGCAGCTCCATCAATGAAGAATCTTGAGTGAGGTTTGATATGAAGCTTTCTCTTGGGATGGGTAGATTTATTAAGGCAGTACTTGAACTGGTCCCAAAGATAAGAAAATTTCATCTGGCTCCTTGGAGCTTGACACTGCATGTCACGAAAGCGCTGCCAAAAATCAATAACAGATTCATGCGGAGCCCTCCGCTGTTGTAACAGTTTCCGGTCAAGATGGTATGGATCAAAAGGATAGAACATGTCTTCAATAAGATCACATAAGTGCTCAAATGAGTGCATGGTGTCATCCGGTAGGATGAGCACCAACCGAAATGGAGATTCGCGAAGTGTGTATGCAAGCAGCAAACTAGCCTGTTCATCAGAAAACTTATCTTCCTCATGAATCATGGAAAGAAATTTATGTAAGTACTTAGGCCAGGCCACTTCGCCTTCACCATCATACGTGTGAGTGGGCAGGAGATCGAAAAACTTCCCCGAGATGGAGACATATTCACGATACAAAAAAACACCTCAGGGGAAGAGAAGTGCAAGAATCCATTAAGGATATGAAAAGGTTAAAAATTGGATGAGAGGACACATCTTGTCATTAGGCCCTCCTTCTAACACCAGAAATGTTTACGGTAGTGCACCCACCAACATGTCAAGGGGATATCCCCGATAAGAAGTCCCAATTAGACCTCAGACCATTTGGTGTAGGAGTCTTAATAGTGGGTCGTAAGGTAATGCCTTGACCGCGATGTCGCACAGAGGCAAGTAAGATAACTCTGTCAGTAGAAAGGGTGTGACTAATGTAGTGAGTCAAGGAAGGTGTATGAGAGGTTCTAACACATCGAAGGAAGAAGAAAGTGAAGGTGAGTTCTAGGTTGAAAGGGATTAGTCCCAACTCGGCTAGGAACACACAACACAAAACAACATGCACAGCTTTCGATGGAGCAATCCACTCATATGCGGCAGTCACATCATACAAGGTAAGATAGCACATACAGCACTCACAGATCAGCCTAAGATGAGTGTGACGGTTGTTACAGCAAGGTTCATGTGAAAGGTCTGCTTGATGTTCAACAGAGCAGTCGACACAGACGGTGACAACATTAACAACATATACAACACATTAACAACAAGATTCATATAATTTCATGTGAATCAGTTCATACACAAGTACGTAAGTTAAACAACATATATCATTAAGGCAACCAGAGCAGTCCAACTACAATAACAACATATGCATGAAAACGTGTTGGCTCTTATTATATAAAGAAGTGTAAGTCTCAATCATACAATACATCCATGTAAACCCGCTAGCCCCAACAGTGGAACATTACAGCCACATCCGCTTGCTCCTCCAAAGAAATGTACTAGCTCTGTGCAGTGGAGAAGCCAAGGCGTGTTACAATATTGTCCAAGCCTTCTTCAAGATAGTCTTAGAAGAAGCTTGGCTGAACAAAAATGTATACAATGAGTTATGAGGGACTATTTATAGCAAAGAGTGGGGTGACCCTTGACATTCCCCTTTGTGACAGTTCAACTACCCTCATGACTCTTCACCTACTCTATGACTATTAAATCCAATTGTTGACACTTGACTTACGCTTGACATGACTCAACATTAAATTTTACATGTACTCATGTGAGACAACATGGCTTGAGCAAGCCTTTTAAGACATGACTGACACTCAGTCCACTATGGTGAGACCAACTCTTTGACATGCTTGTGATGGTGAAGCTGGTGAATTGATGCCAAGCTTGGTCATCCATGATGGTGTGCATGTACATAATGGTGACATCTTGCTAAAGCAAACTCTTGTCTCCATTGTAACTGATGCATTAGTTCAGCCCCTTCATCCAACTCGTCTGTTAACATGCGCATGGTCTTCTTTGGTACGGTTGAACTGGAAACACACTAATGCATAGTGTCTGTGTTGATCTTCAAGTGTGTGATGGTGGTCATGCACATCAACTTGCCAAAGTGCATGTTCAACCCCAGTTGGACTTGCTTCTTGTCTTCACCTTGGTGAGTGTGTTGAATGGGTTGGATTGCATGTGTGCGCTCAAAGATATGCATGCTCTTGGATCCCTTGCATGTGATCAACAACACTGCTCATCATGTCTGCTCTGCCTCAGCTACTGGGATGGATCCTTAACTTGTACGGCATAGTTTCCTCTATGAGTGCATATTGCGCCCACTATTTTTCATGTTCCTGTTGCAACTCATTCACCTATCTGTGCAGCTTCATGTTCTTCCTGAGTTTCTGCTTCAGCACATGCAACTCCTTCTTTGTTCCATCTTCTGCCTTCGTGCGATCTTCATGTCACGTCGTCACTTCATAGCCTGAGTCTCCAAAGTTTCTTTCATTATCAATGGATCTACTTGATCTTGCAACTGTGTTTCGCCCCTGTGTTGTCAAAAACCTTCCTCTTACATTCGTTGCATTCATTGCGTTCACTGCATTTGGTATGTTGCCTTCAATTGTTGTTCATGATGTTGTTCGCTATGATGTTTCTGTTTGATGTCCTTGTCTACAAACAACTTGATGTCCTCATGGGTAGGAAATTCCATGGAGACTTGATCGACTACATCCCCAAGTGTGCTCTGAATGGTGTTTTCATCTCTGCTCTCCGAGAAACCATTGTACCTGTACTGCTGAGAGGCAGATGAACACTTGGGATACCTGAAGACATGGAAACACTCATGGCAAGCAATTTGTCAATCAAAAACCAAAATGAACATGAGAACTGACTTGCAACATGTCTGGGTGCATGATCATGAAGGTTGTGCAATTTCGTCCAGGAGGTCGGGAGACTGACTGCCAAGACTACACAAGGCACATTCTGGGCTACTGGGAAATTGACTAACTACTAGAACTGCACAATGCACAATCTAGTCTAGCTATTAATTGTTGGGATTGTGCAATGCGTAATTCCATCCAGGAAGGACTACTAGCCTAGGGACAGATTTGAAATTTCTTGGGCCAAGTAGCCACTGTCCTCTAGAAATGCACAAAACAGTCCTGGAGGCTAGTGCTAGGTAGGAATGCACAAAACTAGAGAGGAAGGTGAGCCTTTCTTTCCCAGATTGCGCAATGCGTCCTTGGTGAAGGTAGAGCTTGGGCCAAGGTTGGCCCGACTCGCCAACGGGCAACTAAAAGAAAGTAAATCAATGAATGCATGGCAACACTAAGTGATAGCAGAAGTGATTAACAGTGCATGCAAAACCTGAATGAAAGATTCAACAAAGAGATTAACATGCATGTGGGTGAGGCAATTTGCCAGTTGGACAAACATCCCTACAAAACAATCTCATGCATGTGACAATAGTGAGATAGCAACGAAAACTGAAATAGAGCTAGGAAAAGCTAGTATACATGTAAATGACATTAAGCATTCAAAAAAATCAAGCAAACAATACTCCCACAAGCGAAAACAAAAAAAGTGATAGAAATTCAGCATAAGGAATGGGAAGCGAGCTTACCCCAAATCAACTAAGTTGAATGTGCCAACCGCTCCTAGATGTGATGTGGGATGTCAGATCTGCAAGGTTGATGTGAGAAATGAGCTCCGCAGCATCCAGTTGATGAGTTTTCATAACATCGAGGTTGTGACGTGCATGCCATGAATCTAGGGGAAGCGACACTTGGTGGGAGGTTTCAGAATTGCTCCTTGCATGTAACCTCCAACTGCTAAACATAGGTCCCTAAAACAAGGGATGCCTTTGCATGTTGCCTTGGGAGAAGCAACCCATGCATGCAAGTCTTTTTTGCTCAGTCCCAGAGGGAACTAGTCAACTCAGCTACACATGCAAGAGACTACTTGACTGCTGGAGCAAAATGCACATTTCAGGCTGGGAGTTCGGCTGGCTGCCCAAGAGATTTGTGTAATTTATGGGTAGAGCAACTAACTATTGCCCATATTTGCACAAATTCTGAGCTGAGTAGCCTTGCTGGGGAAATTTGTGCAAATCCTGTTGGGAGTGTTGGCAGGCAGGATTATTCAATCTTGAAGCCCAACAAGCTACCAGAGAGGATTTCACATAGAAAAGAGAGATAAACGCCTTAGAATTCAGCCTCTTCGAGGGGGCAACCTCCTTTACATTACACAAATGAACAATTCTTGAATGATACAAATGACAAGACCTCCTTTCTATTATAAGGAGTCTAAGGATCATAAATAATCAGAGCCGACATAACAATAATAATGTAAGGGCACAATAATAACAATATGGGGACTACATGGGCACAACAATATAATAAGGGGTTTGTACTAATAACAATAATGGGTTACACTAGTAGTATAGGGACCTAACATGCCCCTCTCCTTCAAAAAGTGTTGTCCTCAATGCTTGAGTAGTTCTTGATGCTTTTGTATAAATTTTTGTCCTCCCATGTGGAATCTTCAGTGGGTAAGTTCTTACACTTGATGAGATACTCTAAAATTGATCTGTTTCATAGGTTTCGATTTCTCGGTTCTGTGACTACTTCAGGTTCCTGTATGATTTTTCCTTCCTTGTCAAGTTCTCGCAATATTGTTTGACCTGGGATCTTCTGAAACTTTTGAATGAATTCCCACTCCTTTGGGAATATGGATATATGTAAGGCCTGATGTTTAGAGGAACACTTCTTGGAATCAAATGAATAGTATGATCATGATCACGAATAGGTGGGAGGCTTTTGGGAGTCTCAAATACCTTGGAATGATTGTCCAAAACATTTTGGAGATCTGGAGAAATACATGATTTCGATGTGGGATCCTCTAGTGAACATAATTGTGCAATTACACCTCGTTGTTCTTTATTTAGAAGATTTTTCATGCTGTTAGAGTTGATTATCTTTCCTGGTTTTCCTTCGATACCCCTCAATTCAACTTCCTTCCCTTCTCAAAAAAATTTCAAGAAAATTTCTTGAAAATTAAAAGCTATCGTACACAAAGATTGTAGCCATTGGACTCCTAGTAAAACATCAGCACCACCCATTGGAATGGAAAGCATTGGGTTATTCAATACATATTCTCCCATGGATAGCTTGATATTATGGCACTTTCCAGAGCAATTTATGGTTCCTCCACTTGTAACCATCACTTGACACTCCGGTGCTGGATATATGAAGCAATTCAATTCCTTGGCTATCTTACAGTCAATAAAATTATGGGTACCGCCCGAATCAATCAACACTCTTACCTTTTTCCTCATGATATGTCCTTCTATCTTGATAGCTTGAGGAGTGGTAATTTCTTCCAATGCATGAAAAGATATGGTCAGATTGATCTTTCAATTCTTGAACATTTTTCTTCTTGATATATCCTTCTATATTGATATGTCTTTCTATATTGATAATTCTGTCAAATGCATTACAAGATATGGTCGGATTCATTTCTTCTTTCTCGATGTGATCTTTCACTTCTTGAACCTTTTTCTTCTTGATATGTCCTTCTATCTTGAGAGTTTTAGGAGTGGTAATTCTTTCCAATGCTTCACAAAATATGGTCGGATTCACTTCTTTTTTCTCTGGGGTTGGTTCCTAGTGTATATACTCTTCTTCTGACATTTCTTGATCCTTTTCTTCCTCCTCTCCATAATCAATGTAAAATAATTTCTTCTCAGCACACTTATGACCTTTAATGAATTTTTTATCACAATTGTAACAAAGCCCTTTTTCTCTTTTTTCTTCCAATTGTTGTGGTGTAACCCTTATAGGTTGTGGAAGGTTAAGAGAAACAACACTTCCATCTTTATAGTTGTGAGGGGTAGACTTCCTTGTAGCCATAATTTTTCTTTCCACTTTGTAACAAATCCCTTTTTCTCTTTTTTTCTTCCAATTGTTGTGGTGTTTCTCTAAAGAATGTGTTTCTCTTTGTATCCTCATACTGTGCTATCATTTCCTCTGTGAAAATTCACCATGTAACAAGTTGTTTACGAGAACAAAGCCCTTTATACCATATTTGATCCAGTTCTAAATATGAAGATGCAATACATACCTTTTGTAATAGTGGTACACCACGTAGATCAAAATATTGCTCCATCTGTAGTATCCAAATTACTGGATCCTTTCCATCAAGCTTCCTCATATTGCCTTTTCTTGATTCAGGAGCTCGATCTTGAAATGACTATAACTCTATACTTTCAGATCTCAAAGTTCTCAAATTATCTCCTGCAGTAGCCCACTGAGCTCTCTTTCTAACCCTGCAAGTTTGACCAGAATTTGATTCTCCAAGAAAGAGATATGCCTATTCTCCTAAGATGAGCTGATTATATAATGTTTCAGTAGAGCGAAATTGTATGACGTGCCACATGTTACTGTTTCGACCTTCGGATCTGAAAACTATGTAAAGAAAACAAATATTCGTCCTTTTTCTATAACTTCTTATAAAATTTCAATTTGTTGCTCAGGGAGAAAGTTATGACAATTTTCCCAAGGTCGCCTATTTAGGATGTAACTTGGGAGTCTACAAAAACCATAACTTCCTCAAATCATATATCGAAAATATAGCGAGACAAGATTTGAAATTCAGACCTAAGATTCAAAACAATTTCTTCTCAAAAGGGTTTTTTCTTTAGCTTCTAAAACTTTGTAGCGTAAAGGTTATAGAAAAATACCACGATGACGTGTTTTAGATGAAATTATGGAGCTTGCAAAAACCCTAACTTCCTCAGATCATATCTCTGAAAATATAGCAAGACAAGATCTGAAATTTGTATGCGCGGTTTAGCAAGATCTCTTCTCAAATGGTTTTTTTTGTAGCTTTTGAAACATCACAGAAAAAAAGTTATAGCGAACATACCACGATGACCTGTTTAAAGCAGCGAAAACCTAGAATCCAAAGCTCTGATACTAAATGTTATGAAACTAGCTCACAAAAAGATAGAAAAAAAGAGATAAACGCCTTAGAATTCAGCCTCTTCGAGGGGGCAACCTCCTTTACATTACACAAATGAACAATTCTTGAATGATACAAATGACAAGACCTCCTTTCTATATATAGGAGTCTAAGGGATCACAATATAATCAGAGCTGACATAATAATAATAATGTAAGGGAACAATAATAACAATATGGGGACTACATGGGCACAACAATATAATAAGGGCTTTGTACTAATAACAATAATGGGTTACACTAGTAGTATAAGCACCTAACATGGTTGCCCTCCAGAAATGCGCAATTTTCAAGGGGAAGCTGCTCAGCCTGCAGCTGGACCAAGTTCGGGTGAACAACCTGTGAGGGGAATGGATCAAGTTGTGATCGACAGGATGCCTTTGTGCAAGAAACACACTGAAGCTTGTGAACTTGACGAAGCAAGGCAAGATGCTGTGAAGGTTGGAAGGGAGGCTCCAAAATGCGGTTAAGGAAAAATTTTGAAGGGTGGTTGTAGCCACTACAACAAATTGCCAACAATGATAGTGAATCATGGTTTGGGAGGATAAAATGCCCCAAGGTGCATGGGTGCACACACTCCTACACAACACTTTCCATCTACTCAACTGAGTACCTCAGGTGCCCAGTAATTGCATACTTGAGTTAGTACCATGACATGCTATGGCACACCCAACACATGTGGACGTGGGTGCACACCATGGCATGTGCAATTGAGTTTCCCATCGCTACTGGGAGTGGAGTGCATGACACATTCATGTGATACAACAAGATGAGCACACAAGGGAACATGACATGACAGGAAAAGTGTTCGATTATGTCATCTTGAGTGGAGGAGACAAGGAATGAGCATAGGATACATCATCCCATTGGAATGATCATATGTGGAGGACTCTTTATATGTTGGCTCAAGCACCATATGAAGGGGTGTGAACCCATACAACGTATAGGCTCAAGTAGGAATTGAAGAGTCACATTGGTTCAAGTTTCCTAGGGGGAATTCTATATATGCACAACTGAGTTAGAGTTTGCAAGAACAACACACAACACACATTACTTCTCATTGCAAGTTGGAGAGAAAGGTGCAAGCCAAGCTGCAAGTTGGAGAGTAAGGTGCAAGATGAGTCATAGGTGTAGGGTGACAAAAAAAAATTCAAGTGGTAGAACTTGGGGTTTCCTATGTGACTCGAATCACTTTCCTACCCTCAAGCAGAATCAGGTAAAGGAAGGTCCATTTTATTATTGTAACTGTTTTTGTAGGATGACTGAGTTAAGAGCTTAATCCTATATGTTTGCAACACATATATGTGACAAACAAGAGTATTCAATAGCCTACAAGGGTGTCCCAAAGGGTGAGACATTCAATTGGTACAATATGAACTATCACCCAAGTGATATTTTGGCACAATTCAAGTCAATTGGAGACCCAAAATTCTTATAAAGTGTTTTGTTGTATTGATTAGCATATAACATGGTTTTGGGGTGGTAGGCCATGGGCCTCCCCACTCTTATTTTTGTCTCTTTGTGCATATTGATACTTGGTAATTATTATTTACATGTTTTTTATCATGTGGATGGATGGTGCTTTTTTTGGTCAAGCAAGAATGGAGCTTTCTATTAACTGAAACAAGTACATTATATATTTTACAAGGTAAACCAAACTTCCTTGCGTTTACCAAAAAATGGTCCACATGACCTATCTGAAGTGGAGTTGGCTTTAAACCTTTAAAACTCGGAACCATCCCCTCTATCGGGAGAAATGGCTAACATAGGTAATACACAAAAATCCAACCCCCAACCCCTAAGGTTGGATTTCAAAATTATTACATTCGCTACCATAAAAATGATAGGTCCGCATTTTTGGTACAATGCCCTCCCACTGCACTCACCGAACCTCCATTACCGATCGGCCTGACATCCTCCGTCTAGATAATTCAACGATCAATGACCAATATTCAATCGTATATTCGCATCTGACCCTCCACCATTGATCTACCCTTCGTGGATCCAACGGCCCACACATATTTCAGGTGGACAAGTAGCTCGAGGAATACCCACCCGAAAAGCAGTATACTCTTTCCTCCTTGCTACTACGTGTCATTTGAAGAGTGGAATAGGAGGCCTTCCTCGCAATACTGGTTACCACTTAGATCCCTTCTGAATTAACACTTGTGGTACAAGAAACCACTTCCTCGTTAATTAACTTGTGTGCTCTTCCGTTGAGCGATGATTTTCGATCCAACCTATCGGACGCTTCCCGTTCCTTCCTCCCTACGTTGTTGATATTTTTCTTTTTGATGGATTTACTCTTAAACCCTAGTTTCTCTACTCTTCGTTGAATCAATGTGTCTCCATTGATCAATACAATGATCAATGAATAGACAAACCTGTAGCACTTCCAAAATCGGTCCTCACGCCACTACATCCTTGGTCTTCCTTTGCTGATCTCAACCTTTCCCATTACTCCATATCTTTGGCAGCCTGACAGAGACAGTCCTATAACAGTTTGCCTGGGGATAACAACACCCAAACGGGTCGGGTGTCCCTTTCCTTATTAATCACTCCTTCGTTTGCCAAACGATCTGCTACCATGTTAGCTTTTCTTTTCACATGGACAAAGCTTACAATTTTTAAGGTTTGCAAGTGGGAGTAGATATGGTGAAAGAATTGTGAGGGCCTCCAATGTTTCGACACTTTATCTGGTGATGTACCATTGCATATTTTCTTGGCCGCTCTAATAATCAATTCTGAATCTACTTCAATGATGACATTATGTGAATCTTAGTCCACTAATATTTCCAAGTATTGCTCTAGGGCCATGAGTTCCGCCATGTTATTAGTGGCCTTCCCCAAGTGGCCATGAAAGATCTTCTTAATTTGCCCCTGTTCATCTCATATAACACCTCCAAAACAAAGCTAACCCTGGGTTGCCCTTAGATGCTCCATCTATATTGACCTTTAAGAAACCATATGGAGGAGGCTTCCAAATGTTTATATCTGAATTTATTTGGCTCACTCCCTTGATAATGCCCTATGGGCTTATGGATTGGAGACCCAAATGTAGTAGAATACTCGCATATTGGGGTAGAGGAGGGTCCTTAGGAAGTGTCCTCAACAAGCTATTGACTGTGTCTTTGAGCTGCCTTAAAATTTGGTCAATTATGTGATGGGGCTTGCTTGCTTTGTTCTTGAAGATCTGACTATTACGCTCTTTCTAAACATTCCAGATGACAAAGCCTAGAACCAAGGTCTAGGATTTATTAATAATTTCATTCCCTGAGAAGTTTTTCCTCCAATTCTTCAAAGTATTGGAGATGTTGAGTCTGTCCCTATCAGTGTTCCTAAAGATAGAGGCCACCCATTCCCACACGACGGAGGTGAAAGGGCAGAGGTTGAGAAGGTGATCCATCGTCTCCTCTTGTGAACCACAAAGGTAACATTTGGATGGTCCAGTGAAGCCCTTTTTCAGGAGATTCTCCCAAATTAAGATTTTCCTTTGATGAACTAGCCAAATAAATAACTTTATTTTGATCCAGTGGGGGCTTTGCCAAAGATTCTTTCAAACCTGATCAAGATTTAGATAGTTAAACCCTGTTACTACTTGTTTAGCTCCTTTGAGGTTAAAGTTTCCTTCAGTGTTCTTTCCCCATTTTAGTTTGTCAGGCAAGGAGGATACTAGAATCCTCCTATGCTCTAGATCCTGGGTAAGAGAGTCTGCCTGGGACCTCAGAGGACTCTCTTCACTGTGGCCTAGATCCTTCCAAGTTCTCCATTTTCCATTGTTCCTTTCCTGGTCCCAGTAATCTTTTACCATAAATAGACCTTTGTTGTCTGTGTCATTCTTGAAAGCTGCTAATTCATCCTTATACAAGTTAGGTTCCTACTGCCAGTTGTCCTCCCAAAATCGTGTTAGGTTCCCAGCTCAAATTTCCTAGAAACTATGTTGCTGAACAATACTTTTATTTTCCCAGGCAAGGTTCCAAATGTGGGAGCCCTTAATGTGCCCTGACCTTCTAATGTGATATTTCTCCTGCCAATTCTTGGCATATTTTTGTTTCCAAAGCTTAGCCCAGGGAGTTTCTGATTCATTGATCCATCTCCACCAAAGTTAGCTCCCAAAACCTTGATGATGGTTTCAGGATCATGAAGCCCCAAGCCACCGTGGCTCTTGGGTTTGCAGATCTTGTCCCAGGCTACTAAAGCCCATTTCTTTTTCTCTTCTCCTTTGCCCCATAGAAAGTCCCTTTGTATGCTCCTGATCTATTGCTTGACTCCTTTACGAGCAGGAAGAGTTGAGAACATGAATATAGGAATGGCCTGTAGGACAACTTACATGAGCACAAGGCGCCCCACCAATTTTAAAGATCTGCATGTCCATTTTCGGATCTTGTCCTGCAGTTTATTTATAATTGGCTCCCAAACTTCCTTGTTGAGAGGATTATCTGTGAGAGGCATGCCCAGATATTTGGAAGGTAGTTGGTCCCTTTGAAACCCAAGAATTCTGGTGATATTTCTTTGAATATCAATGTCAGTGTTAAAGAAAGAAAAAAATTGATTTGTTGAGGCTTACCTTTGTGCCAATAACCATAGCAAAGTCATTCAAAATTTGTTTGATCATTCTGGCTTCCCTAACTGTAGGTAAGCCCTACAACATTGTGTCATCCACAAATTGCTGATGTGTGCTTGCCACTCCATCCAAGGTGAGTTTGATGCCCTAGATTATTCCTTCACCATTAGCCATTTTAATCGCTCTACCAAGCCCTTCCATCATGAGAACAAAGAGGAAGGGTGAGAGTGGATCCCCTTGTCTGAGACCTCTGGAGGGTGTGAAGAGTCTTGAAGGAGCACCATTAAGCAAGATGGAGAGACTGGTCGTGGTAACTAGTGCCATAACCCATCTTATCGAGTTTTAGTCGAAGCCATAGGCTTTTAAACCGCCCTTATATAAGACCAGCTTAGCTTGTCATAAGCTTTCACTAGGTATAATTGAATGATCATACCAACTTGTTTGTTTCTTTTGAGAGAGTGTACCACCTCATCAGCTTGGATGATATTATTGAGGATTTGTCTTCCTTCCACATAGCCTGTTTTCTCCTCTGAGATAAGAGCTGGTAAAAGGGGCTTGAGTTTGTTGGCAATCACCTTGGAAATAATTTTATACACCACATTACATAAGGCTATGGGTCTGAAGCCATCCGGATTCATGGCATTTTCTTTTTTTGGGATCAAAGTTATGAAGGAAGCATTAAAATCCTTTAGAACCTTTTTGGATCTTCTTGAGTCTTCCACCACCTCAAGGATATCCTATTTGACTATTTTCCAACAAGCTTTGAAGAATTCTACATTGAACCCATCTGGGCCTAGAGGTTTTCCATTTTGCATTTCATTGATCACTTCACTGATCTCCTCTTCCAACACTGGCCGGTTAAGATTGTGGTTATCTTCTCTGGTAACCATCTGAGGGATATATTGAGTGAAATGATTGATGAACCTGGATCTATCCCTTGGAGGCTCCTTTATAATACCAAGGAAATGTTGTACAAGGAGAGATTCCATGTCTTTGTAAGAGATGATTTATCTCCCTTGAGAGTCTTTGAGCTTTGTGATTTTGTTGTGTGCCCTGTGATCCATTGTGGATTTATGAAAGAACTTTGTGTTTCTTTCTCCCTCTGTAATCCACTATATCCTTGACTTCTATCTCCAGAAAATCTCCTCTTGCAAGCACCGTTCTTCCCATTCTTCCTGCAAAGAATCAGCTAACTTTTTTTGTTCCTCTGTAAATCCCTCTGTGATGTTGATCTGATTGATCTCCTGGAGTTTCTGCTCAGCTTCTCTTTTGACTTTGACGATATTTCCAAATTCCTTTTTGCTCCAACCTTTAAGCTTGGATTTGATATGTTTAAGTTTCTATTGGAGCAGGAACATTCTAGTGCCTTGAATGTTTAGATCCTCTTTCCACCATTTGTCAATATTACTGGTGAATTGAGGGTGAGAGAGCGAGGCATTCTCAAACTTGAAAGGTTTGTTTCTTGGTGTACCCATAAAAGTGGCTTCCAGCTATATAGCCCAATGATTCGAACCTCCAAAGGGAAGAATAGAAGCTGTCATGGCAGGGCCTAAGAGAAAGAGGTCCTTTGAGATAATAAATCTATCTAGTCTAGATGAAACTTGTGAATCCTCTCCCCTTTTGTTGTTCCAGGTGAAGGTCCCATTTATTGTTCCAGTGTCCACTAATCCCATGTTCATTATGAAGTTTTGGAAGGCCATGGAGTCTCTGCCTAACTGTCTGATACCGCTTTTCTTCTCTGTAAGAGATCTTATCATATTGAAATCTGCTGCAACGATCCAGGGCATATTAGGGTGTCTTACTCTTAGTTCCTCAAGGGAGGTGAGAAGCTTGAGTTTGTCTTCTTGCTTGTGAGGTCCATAGACATTTGTGATCATGTATATCTCCTTATCACCTAAAGGTTGATAAACCAATGAAAGATAGTTCCTAGATGCCTCAGCATCCAGGATTCCAAATTTCTGTGGATCCCACAGCGTGAGAATCCCCACCGCTGAGTTTTTTCCTTTAACCCCTAGATATTCATACTTGATTAGCCATTTATTATGAATTTCTCTAATTTTATCCATCGAACATTTTGTCTCCTGAATAAAAACCATATCTGGTTTTTCTTCTTTTATTCAAGTACTGAGATTTCTTTGTTTCCTTCTATTTCCTATGCCTCTAATATTCCAGGTTGTGAGCTTCATTAAGAAAGGTTTGTAAAGGAGTAGCTAGTAAACTCTTTCATCTTACCTGAGTTTATCAATAGTTTCCCACATTCATTCAACAACTCCTTCTGTCTTTTTCTTCCTCTTTTCCTGCCTGGGTTCTTTGGAGATTATGCATGTGTCTCCTCCATCATTTTGACCCCTCTATGTTGCTGGCTTTCATGATTTATTTTGACTCCATTTCCCTTCGTTTGTGATCTCCATAGGAAGAGCTATTGAACCCTATCATATTCCTCTTTTGGCAAAGAGTCCACTCCTTTGGTCATTCCTTTTCCAGAAATTTCTCTAGATCTAGATTTTCCCTATCTAGAATCTCTTGTAGTTCATGGTCCTCTATTCTCGCCTCACTTGGAATCATCTCATGGTCCCTATTTATCTTCATCATGTTTTCTATGATATCTTCCATGTTGTCATCCCTTTCCTTCTCAATGGTAATGTTCTCCATTTCATGGTTTGTTTCTTTGTTTCCTTCATCGTCCTCTAGGATCTTAAAGCTATTATGGTTCGGTTGTCTTTCCTCATTGATCTTCTTTTGCAGCCTCTTTCCACCTTTCCCTTTTCCTCCAACCTTCGTAAAACCCTAGGGATTTTTATCCACAGTGGTTTTCACATTTCTCTCAATGTTGTTTGTTGGGCAGTCTCTATATAGATGCCCATGCTCATGGCATTTGCAGCACCTAAATGGGATGTGCTCATAGTCCACTGCTTGTACCCTTTCTTCATCATATACTTCTAAAATTATCGCATCCGTAAGTGCTTCAGATAAGTCCATTTCCACACAGATCTGGGCCAAGGAGTTGTATTTTTCTTTCAGAGTCGCATCTGAGATCTTTAGAAAATGCCCCAGTTTGTTGCCTATTGTTTTCAGTGATTCTGGTAACCAATAATCTAGAGGAAGGGAGTATAGTCTAATCCATACCGGTACCAATGAAAATGTCTCGTGTTCCGGAACAAAGTTCATTATCCATGGCCGCATGTAGAGGTCTGCAGCAACATAGAAATATGGTCCTCCTTCAAACAATTTGTCTTTATCCTCTAGGCTTGTGAATACTACTGTGAAGAAGCCCTTGGATCCAAAATGAAGGTGTATTTCCCCCTTTGGCTTCTAGTGGCTCCTTATCCAGGCATGTAACACCCTCTCTGTTGGACATATTCCCATGAATTTACAGATGACCGCATGTTCCATCATATGATCCCTATGCACTTGTGGCATAGGGTCGCTCAAGATGACCCGATGAATGGTGTTCGGCTTAGGTTTACAGAACCCAGATGTCCTTATAGAAGTAGGTTTTTGACTGTTATCCCCTTTCTCCTTTTCCTTACTAGCTTCCTGTTGCTCCCCTTCCTGTTCATGAGGTCTGTTTCCTCCCAATGTTTCTGTGTTACTTGCCTCTGTTTCCTTCTCTAGAGGTTTCTTGAAACACTGCTTTCCCGCGTCCTTGCTTCTATCTATAACTACTTGACTGTAGGAGGGAGCAGCAGTCCCCCTGCGCGTCTCGCCATGGTGCCCAACGTCAAAACCCTAACCCTAGTTCAAGTTGCAGAGCCTCCCACACATTCTCTTCAATCGAAAAAGAGTTTCTAATTAACTTTATTATGAGATTGTTTTTAAATTTCATCTGGATGGATGGTTTTATATGGTGAGCTCTACATGTGTTAATGTAATGAACAGTGATGATACTTCAAGTTTGGTTAAGTGTTAATTTCGTTGCATGCTTGAATAAGACAAATTATTCAAAGTGTTGGATTTGTGAGGCATCGCTTGGGTGAACTATAACTGAGTAGGTAACACCTTCGGTTAGAAACATACTAGTACACGAATAGAAAGCGCTATAATTCCTTCATGATCGGAGTCTCTAGCATTATGACACCAACCTTGCAACTGGGCAAGTCTATAGGGGAAAGAGAACTAGATACCAAGGGATCTTTAAGAAAATGGATCCACATTCCACTATAGTGGTACAAATTGAATATTCACCCAAATTTGTAGATTCACCTACAACAAAATAGAAAGTACCTTAGTGAGAACAGGTATGTCAAGTAGGCCAATAACCCACAACAACACATAATTACTCTAGTGTTCTTTCTACCTTCACCATGTTGGAACTTGAGAAAGCTAGAATTGAAGCACATAAGTGGAGAAGGGTATCCATGAACCAAGGGATGGGAAATATTATAAATCTATAGGAATAGCTAAAACAATTAAGAGAATATATGATGGTTTTGAGATTGCAATAAGAAAGTAACAAACAAAACTTCCTTAAGGACAACCAAGTAGTCAAGCAAGAACTAGAGGAGGTTAAAAAGGAATTAGTTTTCAAAGATAATATAAGTGTAGAGTCAAAAGCATCCCTAGGGACAATTTCTCATTTATCTATGGAAATGGTAGAATATAGGCCACCTACCAATACATGTGCCTAGCTCCTCAAATAATAATGGTGGAAAAACCAAATTTCTAGCCTGACATAACAAGAAGAGTTTTGAATTTAAACAGAATAGGTGTTAATACAAACATATCAGAATAGTAGTCTAGAGGAAAAGGCAAGGCTATGTTAATTCTAGCTTCACAACTTCATAATTTTTCATCCACACACTTGAGACCCTAACCCTTACGTGGGAGATGTGCAATTGATGGCCCTAGCTTCATGGCCAAGGTATGCATAATTAAGGACTCATGAGATGAAGAAGTATAGGGGAGAAGAATTGTCCAACTCCTTATAGGTGAGAGTTGGATCCCCTAAACCAGAGATAATCTTGGCATCCCATGAGATTTTGTCTTTTGATCAAGTAATGGCTTCCATTTGGTGAAGTAGATAGGAAGAGGCTCTATCACATCTAGACGATACACTCATACTATTAGGGGATTAGGTCACCCTAGCTTTCAAAATAACTTGGTAATCTCTACCTTACAACCTTCAAACTAGAGAACCTCATTTGCCTACTAATCTATAGAGTATTATAGCAAGGACAACATTATAAAAGTAACCAATAAAAACTATGGATACAATATGGGTTGGATTGAAGTTCAACCCACCTATCTTGATTAGACTAAAATGAGACTTGGATCAAAATAAGAACAAGAATGAAAGGGTATTGAAGAAGAAACATGTTTCTTCCATCAAGGGGACTTCACCATATACATTGTCTAGGATTTTAGGAAAGAATGTAAATATTAGTGTGACTAGGAAAAACAACAAAGGGAGTAAGAGGACAAGAAGCTGCAATTTCCCAAAGATGTGCAAAGATCTAAGTTGGGGGCTAGGATGGACCTTTGCAATGAGTACTTTGAGGGCCCACCTATAATCCCATTTCTACCTAAAACATATGTTTTTGACCTTATTAACATGCATTTGTTATATTTTATGAGATGTAGAAATTCTCACTATAGATCAATCTGATTATGCAATATAACTAAAGCAAAATACTTACTCTACTTCTACAATCAAACTTGTGGAAGCTTAATCAATTTGAGGAAGATCAAATGGAACACATATAACCAGAAGAGGAAACAATACACATGAAACACAGAAGAATACTTTGGGGAAAGCCATAGCTAAAAACCCCGCTATCTGTATTATCATACAAGTGGAAATATCTCAGGATTACACACAACTTTAGCTCTCACAACTATCCAGCTCTCAGTACAATCCCTCAATGTTGCTCATAGACATAATAGACTGCTCATATGCATATCCTCTACCCTCCAAGCCTCCTATTTCCTTGTCCAGTTTTCCTTGGGTGCTCTAGCTGTAACCTTGTGTGACACTGATCTCACACACTGCTCCAACACTCTATAAAACTGCGCAAATCTCAAGGAAAGAATTCCTTTTGCATGCAAGAGATTTTCTTATAGGAAAATTCTTGCAACTGATAGTACATTGTCCCTGTCTTTAATCTCAACTAGGTCTTTGACTGGGTGTTATCTGGAGTACACTAGTTTCATGCATGCATGCATTAACTAACTGAACTCACAATTAGTTCCACAAACAGTTTGGAACTAATTTAATTGGACTTAACTCAGTTAACTGAGCTAACTAATTACAACTCAAATACAACTCATCCTTATCTCCTTAACTAAGGGATAATCTCCTTAATTTAGGGAATAACTGTTGCATGACTTCACAAATAATTCTAGCTTGAATTTCTCCAACTAATTAACTCAAGATGAATTAATTAATTATTTTTCAAGCAGTTGATGAGACTAAATTCAAATTTTAATTCTCAATTTTAATTCAAGGACAAATTAAAATTGGAAAATTCTTGTTGCCACATTTCAACATGAGATAAATCATAAATTCAAGTAGGCTACTCAATTAGTATGATCATGTGTATAGTTTTTTTGTTTTTTATACAAGTAGTGCATTGAATATGACAAGATATTGCGAAGGACCTTTCACCAGAAACCTTCCAAGGAAATAGGGTTCCTACTCCCAAGATTGCTAGCACTTAAATTAAAGTTGTTCAATTTACCAAAGGACGTATCACTAATTGAAAATTGAATTTGCTAGCAAAGTTAGCTCCATAAGAAAAAATCCCCCTTAGGATTTTCAGAGCGAATCATCCCCACATATCAAGGGAGATTGTTCTCTGCTCCATTTATGAATTGAGGATTCAACCGTTCAAGGTATTTAGTCAAATTTTTTATTATTATTATTATTATTATTTAATGTATAAGTTGGTTTTAGTCTCAAACAATTTCAGACTTGATAACATGTATTCAATTTTTTCATGTTAATGAAGAAAGTTTTATGTTTAGTCTACTATTAGTGATTTTATTAGTTTCTTGAGTGCCTTGGGATGCCCCACCCAAAGGACTCCAAGAAACCTTCTCTACTTAAATTTATTAGGCCTCTTTATTATTTTATCATATGCTTATAAATTGATATGACAAAATGTCCATATCTGCATTTATTTACTTTCCCATAGAAAGATAAATTCCATGATACAACTCCTCTCTTGAGCATATATCTAATTGTTAGGACTTTTCTTAAGTTATTCAAGTAGTAAAGCAATTTCATATCTATTTACATCTTTCTTTGACTAATTGGGCAAGTTTAATATAGTGGCAAAGAGTTTCCTATAATTCTACAACTATTCTTGTAGAACAATGGTAACTCTTATTTTTAGGACGGTTCTCCACAACAATCCACATTTTGTCTACAACATCCATAATGACATTAGGAAATGGGGTTTGATCAAAGGGAAATTAGGAATTGGGTTGTCTTCATTTAAATTCTTGTTGTGAATGTTTATGCTTTCCATGTATTTTGAATTATGCTTTCTATAATCTAGATTAATAACACTTCCTTTTTATATACAACAATTTCTTCAAGTTGAATTAGATAGATTTCTAGCAGCATCCATGAATTGATTTCACTTTACATTAAACATTATAGTAAGACCTTGGGTGTCATTTTCCCCTTCAGTAGATAGGATTATTAACATAGGTAGTTACACAATAAGGGAAAGTAATCGTGGCTTACACACAATGAAAAACACCTCCAAAGTTTGTATGAATTGTAGGTCAATGATTAAATTAGGTAGCTATAGGAAAATAGTGTTCTTGCTAGAAATAGAAGCCCACCAATAACAAATAATTGAATACATATATGCCATACACCATATTTCCTTAATAATTTTGTTTGGTTATTATTTGGTCAAATGAAAGGTTATTAAGTCAAATCGATAAGATTAGATAAAGAGGAAAAATAGTGTTTCGAATAAATCAAATTCAGAGAAATATCAAGACCAAGCCAAGAGTAATCCACAAATCAACCACCTTATTTAACGAGATTGAGACAAGCATTTTAACAAGGATAAATTTATCATATGTCTCACGCAATGATTGACATGTAATGAAAAATATTTCATTTGAAAACCCAAGCTTGAGCAAGCAAATTATCTTAATGTCCATGAGTTAAAAATTATAAGAAAACTAAAGTAGTATTTTAGTTGTGGGCTCTAATGCTTGGGAGGAATAAAATGATATGGTGTGTAAAGCAAAGAAAAATTTATAGAAGACTTGGTGATTTAGGAGGCTCTAGGAAACCTCAAAAATAAAAGTGCTCAAAATTTGATGGAAATAGAACTATGTCGAAGAGATCAATAAGACGATTCCAACACAACTTGAATTGCGTCGAGCAAAGGTCATATGAGGAAGATATCATAGTCTGAAGTTCGCATGAAACAAGCGAAAAGGTTAACAAGGCTACCACGTGGTAGGTCCATACAGACAATATTGATGACATGGAATCCATAAAATTGATGTGGTATCATGACATGGCATCCATACAGCTGATGCCGCATGATGACATGGCATCCATACCACTATTGTGGCAAGATCAAGAAGCTGAACTGGCGAGATAAGTGGCATTGAAATGTCCAACACGTGGCAAGATGGAAAATTGACACATGGTGCTGAGTCGACAGTGGCATGGAATCTCATTGGAATTTTTGTCAGCCCAAGTTGGCATCAACATGGACCAATTTGGGGCCACCACGTGGAAGCACCCAATTGGGTGGTGTAATTTAGCCATGTCACAAAAATTGGTTGGGCCATCCAACCACCCACCAAATATATATGGTATAGTCCATATTCAAATAGTGTACATCAACAAAATAACGACAAACAAACCCAAGCAGGGAGGCCAATGGGTTTGACCCCGGGGCCTCCCCCAACAAGCACACTTTATAATACGCCAACCAATCACCCAATGGGTGGGGTTTTGTAATGACCACCACCATCATATTATTTAAACGTATGTATTCGACCACTGTGAGAGGACAGTAGCATGACAATGGGAGAGGCCCCACGTATGAGGCAAGTGAAGGTGGGCCATGTGCCCAATCATGGGCATAGTTTTCAAGGCACTGCAATCATTGCAAAGAATATTTTGTCAGCATGGAATAATTTTCAAGGTAGTGGAGCCCAAAGGGGTCTATAAATGACAATGATAGGAACCTATGGTGTTTATAGTCATTCTTCATGATTTTTCGAGATGATTCCACTGGTGTAGATGGAATTTGGATTTGAGTAATGGATCTAAGGGACCATGGTTAAAAGCTCACATGTGTCATTAATGCTTGGCATGAGTTTCGAGACAGAGATGCGCTTTTCAGAAGTTGGTCATGTTTACAGTCAAAAGTTGTAGAATAATGAGATGGACCTGCCGGTGTTGGTTTTTCTTATTTTTGAGTTTTTGATTAAGCATTTTCACACAAAAAACATTGTAAGTATCATTTATTAATGATCTATCCATTTTCATGATTTGTAAAAGGGAAAATATGTACTTGCAAATTCTGTATGATCTTTGTATGTTGCAGTAAGGCAACAAGATCTAAATTATTGCAAGAGTATTCATTTTTTGAGGTTGTGCATGTAAATTGAGATGGTGTGGCATTGAAAGGCCCATTTTGACACTTGAACTGAGGGTTATTGAAGAACATCTCTTTGAAGGAGAGACATTTCCACTTGAAGTGAGAGTTCTTTGTAGAACGTGTCTTTAAAGGAGAGGCATCGTCAATTGAAGTGAGAATTTAGTCCTTTTGTACTAACAAAGAAGATAATCTTATTGAAGAGCAACTAATAAAGTGGCTATGTAGTTGAGCAATGCTTGGAGACATAGCCCACACTTGGTGAAATCCTTTACCAACTCAGTGATCTTTTCTCTTATGTGATTGATTTTTTGTCTCATGTTTTCTTTTGCATGTTGTTTATGCAATTATGATCATTAAATGCATTAAGAATTTGATTCAAGCCTTTTAATGAAATCAAGTCAAAAGATCGGTATTAAGAATCAGGTTATGCTCAAGGGGTTTTTTTTCAGATTGATTGCCTCTCATATCCCAATCAAATTTGGTACAAAGTAGGTATGATAGGGATTGCAGGTATTGGATCAAAGATGGGAAGAATATCAAAGACTGCATGGCCCAAAGAACTCAAGGAAATCAACCAAAGCATTCAAGCAGAGAATGTTAAGTTGAGAAGATTGCTACCAGAAGTAGAAGAGGAGAATCAAAGATTGCAACTTCATTTACAAGCCATAGAAGAGGCCTTAGTAAAGTTGCAACATAATGAAGGCTTAGTGAAGCCATCCTCACCCAATCCAAAATCAAAAATTGAGGTAAAAAAATGTCAGTGATTCTTCAGTTTCATGTTCTTTCCATTACGATGATGATTTTGGTGCTTTTGAAAAGCACAATACAAGCATTGGCTCGAAGCTAATGAAGAAAATGGGATATGAAGGAAAAGATCTTGGAATTGATGGGTAAGGAATTGTGAATCCCATCCAAGTAGTAGAACCACCTCGATATGCAAGACTAGGCTATGGTAGAGAGGAAGATGGAGCATTATCCAAGACCACCGATGAAGGAAAATCCAAAGCCACAAAAGCAAGGGAGTCTTTAAGTAATGAGTCTGAATCAATGTAAGCTAAGAGCACATCACACCATCCCAACGACCGTGATTTCAATTCATCTCCAAATGGAGGTGATCATTTCGAAGGATGAGCTAAGCCAAGTTCTCCTCACTATATTTGCACCAAAGACAACCATTCAAGGTATAACTATTCCAACATTCTTTTTTATTACAAGAAAATTGGAAATGTGAAGCAAGGTTTATGGCATAGAAAACCGTGTACATTTTATGGATTGAATAACCATGTTTCTACAAAATGTTGGAAGAGAATGGATTTGTACGGGAAAGTTATGTCGACTAGGAAGGAGGCACGACATAAAGGCCTCTCTCCACATTAGGAGAAAAATAAGGGCAAGAAATTATGGATGTCAAAAAACCAATGCACCTATTGCAACAAGAATGAGCACCAGAGAACTACCTATTGGAAGCTCCATCCAAAGCTATGTCAAAAGGAACAGAAGCTTATGAAAGCACTTATGAAGAAAGCAACCCTTATGCAGGAACCAATAGATGAGAAAGTAGAGCGCATTGTATCCCTCCATGAAACTGCTCATGAAGAAAGATAATTATAGGAAGAGAGCCCATTAGTCTAGTTAGGTAAGAGATGGGTAGCCTTTTTAAGTAGTTTAGTATGGACACCATTGTAAATCACATGTTTCTTTTGAAGACCCCATAGATAGGAAAAAAAAATTTGTAAAAGTGATGAATTATATAACATCTCTCAAGTATGAAACATAGTGATCTTTTAGGCCTTTTGTTGTGTACCAAAGGGTATGTGTTTTGTTGTAAATTATCAAAGAAGACATGTATGACCTCTGTATGTAAGTATTTGGGGTCCAAAAATCCTTAAACTGGGAGGAATGATCCAAGAGACTCTAGGAAACCTCAAAAATTAATGTGCTCAAAATTTTATGGAAATAACACCATGTCAAATATCTCGATGAGATTATTCCAACAGAACTTGAACCGCATCAAATGGAGCTCGTATGAGGAAGTTATCGTAGTTTGAAGTTCGCATGAAACAAGCACAAAAGTTGATAAAGTTGCCACATGGAAGATCTTAGATGTGACACGTGGTAGGTATGTATAGGCCATACTAATTATATATCATCCATACAATTGTTTTTTCATGATGATGTGGCATCTATATAATGTGGCATCCAAACAATTGATGTGGCATGGTGACGTGGAATCCATACCACTGACGTGGCATGATGACATGGAACCTGTACAACTAACTTGGCATGATGACATGGAACCTGTACAACTAACGTGGCATGATGACATGGCATATGTACAATTGACATGGAATAATGACATGGCAGGCTCAAGAAGCTAAAGTGGAAGGACAAGTGGCACTAACATAGTCGACACGTGGGAAGTTGGAACATTGGCACGCAGTGCTGAGTTGATAGTGACATGGCATCTTGCTGGCATTTTTGGTAGTCCAATTTAGAATGAACATGGACCAATTCGGGGCTACCATGTGGCAACAACCGATTGGTTGTTGTAATTTGGGCATGTGAACAAAATTAGTTGGGCCACACAACCACCCACCATATCTATATGTATATATATCTATATATATATATATAATATATATATATATATATATATATATAATATATTATATATATATATATATATATATATAGTATAATATATATATGTATATAGATATATTATATATAAATATATATATATATAGATAGATAGTTAGATAGATAGATTAGATAGATAGTTAGTATAGTCCATAGTCAAACAACATTCATCAACAAATATAACGGAAAAAGAAAACCCAATTCGGGAGGCTTGTGGGTTTGAACTTAGGGCCTCCCCCATCAGAAACAATATTATCAATATTCCAACCAAATGCCCAACAGGTTTGGCTTTGTAATGACCACCACCATCATATTATTTAAACTTATGTATTTGATCATCGTAAGTTGGAGAGTAGTGTGGTAGCGGGAGCGGGCTCATGTATGAACCTAGTGGAGGTGGCTTGCGTGCCTACGCACATGCATAGTTTTCGAGGCACTGCAATCATTTCAGAGAATATTTCATCTGTGTGGTATATTTTTTGAGGTAATGGAGCTTAGAGGGAAAAGAAACCTATGGTGTTTATAGTCATTCTTCATGATTTTTTGAGACAAGTTCATTGGTATAGACAAAATTTGAATCCTAGTGAGTCTAAGGGCTCATGGTCAAAAGCTCACATATATCATTAATGTTTGGCATGAGTTTTGATACAAAGATGCACTTTCTTGAAGTTGGTCATGTTTATAGTCAAAAGTTTCAGAATGACAAGACGAACATGTTGGTGTTGTGTTTGTTGAGTTTTGAGTTTCTGATTGAGAATTTTGGCATGGAAACCAATGTAAGTCTCATTTATAGATGATTTGTCCATTTTTAATATTTGTAAGAGGGAGAATATGTATTTATATATTTTGTATGATCTATGTATGTTGCAGCAAGGTAAAAAGATCTGAATCATTTCAAGGGTATTCATTGTTTGAGCCTTTGCATGCAAACCAAGACAATGCGACATTGAAAGGGCCATTTTGACACATGAACTGAGAGTTCTTTTGAGAACATCTCTTTGAAGGAGAGACATTGCCACTTGAAGTGAGAGTTTAGTATTTTTGTAGTGACAAAGAATAGCATCTTATTGAATAACGATTAATAAAGATGCTATGCAATTGAGTAGAGCTTGGAGACATATCTCACACTGGGTGAACTCTATGGAGTTGTCTATAATGCGACTTTTTGGAGATTCCGGTGACGGAATCCGGCGGAAGAAATGAGGTTAAATCTTGATTTTTAGCAGTTAAAATGGTTTTTTAACTGCATATTTGGATTCAGCGCCCTGGAAAACCCCTAGGAGCCATTGATTGTGCAGAAACTAGCTATCAAACTTGAGATTCCAATAAATTGCTGCTGGATTTTGACTGGAAAAATCCGCCGGAAAAGCTTTCAAAAAGTCGCGTTATAGACTACTGCGAACTCTATTACCAACTTGGAGATCTCTTCTTTTACATGATAGATCTCTTGTCTCATGTTTTCTTATGCATGTTATTTTCACAATTATGATAACTAAATGCATTAAGTAGTGAATGTGATTAAATCCTGCTAATGAAATCAAGTCAGAAGATCACTATTAAGAATTAGGTTATGTTCAAGGGGCTTTTAACTAGACCAATTTTGGTATAGGTTGCCTCCCGGATTCAGATCACTCGGTAGGTATTTGAGGAAGTTATGTTAGGATTGGAAAGGTGTTTGTCATGAAAGATACTAATGAGAAAATAGAACCCTAATCTATATCATAGATACTAGATACTAATTATATATTATTATAATCCTCATATATTTAGGTGATTAGAGTGGTTACAGAATATTCCTTGATAAATTAGGAATCTTCCACTTGTAACTCACTCTTATAAAGGGGCTTATAATTCTATATATGTGTGTATAGAGTGGGATGTATTAGATATATAAGATGATTCCTTGACTTTCGTGTACTTAGGCTTATGTAGAACTCTATTAAGGATAATATGTCTCATAACTTCTACAAGTTTGCCTTATGATTAACTCTATGATTACTTATTCAAAGTTGATCCACAACACTTATCTAAAGCATTATGAAGGATTGATTTTTGGGTGAGTATTCATACTCTTGAAATAATAAGTAAAAAGGGATATGTCATTTAGAATAACCCTATTGACAACAAAGCATTCAAAGTTTTAAAAGAGCATTTACATGATTTTGGGGTAAACCTTGTTGTGGAGGTAAATCCCCTCTGTGGACAGAGGCAATCCCTACTAGCCCAAATGGGGTCTAGAAAAAATCAAACAACGCTAACACGCAGGTTCCTAATTGCAAATCAAAGAGCAATGATGAGGGCCTACCTAGACTCCAATGCTAGTACTTGTGGAAGAGTCGTCGCTCCCATTCCTTTGCTCCGGCTGGTCACGATCCCCACAATCCCCGTGAACGGACACCTGCACATGCAAAGAACGACACAAATACAAGCATAAAATCCAATAGATGCAACTATATATCAGTCAGAAAGGATATAACTCAATCATCATTACAAAGACAATAACAGTGGAACCATAATGATAATCGTCTATTATTGATAAATAAAGGAGAATACAACCATAGTTCTGACGTCAAATCCTCCTTTGGCCGGGTGATCAGTAGCACATGCCTTGAAAAGCTTGTTGGGAATGGGGAACAAGCCTCTCTCTCCTTGGTTACTTGGACAAGAATCTCCTCACTTTAGATTTAGCCTTATGGGAATGAAGAAGGCTTCTTGCAGCATGAGCTTAGCAATTCTCAGACTTTGGGACTTAGAATTTGGAACTAGAGCTAGCTTGTCAAAGGCAAAAGGACAAGCTTTTATAGATAGAGGAGAAGGAGTTAGGATCATCCACAATATTCATGGGATTGGCTTTATCACTAAGAAGCTTCCATGAGAGGTGGAAAACTACTTCCCTCCTATGGAGATTCGAAGCCAAACTAAACCAAATCAAGATGGATTCAGTTTATGAGTGGGTTAGGAAGAACCCTCGGATGTTTGTTTCTTAAAAACATTACCCAACTTTGCTGGTGCGAGTGCGACTCTGAGACAAAGCGCCAGATGGCGCGCCCTCTTTGGAGGATTTCCCCCCATTGGCGCGAGTGATACACAGTGAAACCGCGCCAATGGAAAAAGGGTTGTTTTTATGGGTTTTTTTGCAGAATATGTCTTCAGGGCATATGAAGTTCATACTTAGGGGAATTCAATGCAATTGTTTCCAGGTCATGTCACTTCTCATAGGTCCAGGAATGAGTCCTCCAAGGTGTGAGAGAAGGGGTAACAGGTACGGTGACAAATTTCTGTGTAACAGATGCCCCCTAAAGCATGAGGCCCAAGAGAGAGGGAGGGGTGAAATGCTTTACAAGAACATGGCCAACTGAAAACACTGCCATCAGAGAACCTGCGTGGAGAATTACAACTGATATCTCAAGTACATGATGTATGTGGTATGGGCGCAGCCATCCATAGCAGAGTACATAAAAACTAGATCCAAGGTATGGGCACAGCCATCCAGTAAGGATCGATAAACAGACTCAGGCATGGTCACTGCCATCCCGTGAATGAGTCATGTAATGATCATAATAATCCACAAAATCGCAACCTGGATCCCAACAGACAAAATCCAGGGTCTTGCGCTCCATCTCAACTCGAACAAAGTACAAGTTCAAGCATTCGAATATGGGAGTCGAAGTCGAACATGCAGGAACATCGTCTGATTACCAGTCAATGATGAAAACTATTAACAAACGCAAGAAGTACCACCAATAATGACAATGGTCCTCAAGGTACTATAGGTACAATCTACGACGTGTGAATTAGTGAGCCGGCATCGAACACCCGTAGAATCATTCGATCGAAGGTCAATGATGAAAACCTCGCGTCAAACATGAAGAACCTTCCATTGAGGCATGCAGGCTCCAAGGCACCTGAAGGGAGTCTCTAGGTCAACTTCCATGATAATGAGCTAAAGTCGACAGGAAGCGACCTTGATCGAAAGTGGGCCATATTGTTTCCCACATCATCGACGTGAGACAAAGGAGGATAATATGTTTTGTGAATCAGGATTATGTGAGTTATCAGAGGGAGGTTGATTATTCTGCAGAGGTCAACTTCTCTTGAACATATTGGCGGCATGACAGTGGACTTGACAATATTTGACATCAAATGATCAAAGGTCATGGTGACAAGACAACGAGCAGATGAGAGGTCAAACAGGATCACCCAAACCCATGGCAGCAAGTGAAAAATGAGATGAGATGTCCCCACCCAGACACGAATGCAGACAAGTGCCATGTTCAAGAGCGACATACTGCCGACACGACAATGATTCTGGTTCCATTTTCCCCACCATTTCTGGCGAGTACCCTGGTTATTTTTAATGACAAGCTTGACGGGGATAACATATGCTTGTAAGGTGTCATTTCGACGGAATCCGATGTCATTAAGTTTTAACAAGTCTGACAAAGGCAGAACTCGGCGTCTTTTCATGTTTAGAGAGTTTGAAAAGACAGCGGAAAAGGAGACTTCAGGGGTGTCCTTTTTCGTAAAGTTGTGTCTCTCGAACCCGAAAAAGTATAAAACAATGCTCGAAAGAACTGCCCGACCATTACGATCGAGGAGTACTTTTCATGATTAGTGACTTTGACCTGAAAAAGTAAAAAAGCGATCGAAATCACGTCATTTCGTAACCGTTAACGAGCCTTAAACGACAAGGGCCCGACGATCTTTTCATCTTTACAAGGTCGGAAAAAGAGTTTAAAGACGACCGCCTCTCATTTACGTTTAGCGATTCGAGAGGAATAACTCGGCAATCTTTTCATCTTTAAACGGTTAGAAAAGAGCTGAAAACAAACCTCCATTTTGATTCTCTTTAACGAGTCAAAAAGGGAAAAAATACTCGGCAATCTTTTCATATTTTACGAGTCAGAAAAGAGCTTAAAGGTGACTCATCCTAGAGGAGCAAGTGGTATAAAGGGTAGCAATTGGTTCCGGCAATGGTGGAACTACTCAAAACATGTAATGGTCAAGAGGCTAGCTAACAAAACCACTCTTAACTGTGGTCCCTCAGGAAAGGAAAAATAACCAAGTGAAAGCGCATGATTGGCCAAAGAGATGGTGGCGATGGGATGAAAACAACCAAGGCTCATCTAACAAAATTTAGCGGATAAAGACAGCAATCACGAGATGTAAAATGGGTATGGGTTCATTTTTACACAAGCTTGAACCATGGAGAACTTTGCTTGGATTCGGTTTCATGTTTACACAAGCTTGAAACGAAAAACTATGCTTGTTATAAGTTCGCATGTCTCCAGCATAACGACGCAAAACGAGGTGCATGCCCCCCAAGCTTCATTGCATTCAACAAAGTGGATGGAATGAAGGTTCAATTTCGAGATCTTGGAAAGACTCGACTTGTATTTTACGAGATCTTAATCAAAAGACTCGATTTGGAAAGGGACTTGTTTCATTTTTTAATGAGGTTGACACAGTAAAAGAACTATCCTCATAACCCTTGTTTCATTTTTTAACAAGCTTGACACAAGATCAGGAACTATGCTTGACCAGACCCAGTTTCATTTTTTAAGGAGCTTGACATAGGAAAGCGAACTATGCTCCGAGCATACCTAGATTCATTTTTTAAGGAGATTGACATAGGAAAGTGAACTATGCTCCGACCAGACCCAGTTTCATTTTTTAAGGAGCTTGACATAGGAAAATGAACTATGCTCCGCCCATACCCAGTTTCATTTTTTAAGGAGCTTGACATAGGAAAGTGAACTATGCTCCGCCACGAACTTCATAATAATGAACAAGAAGTCGTGGCTTCCAAGAGTGCCACTCCCAATGGAAGGATAACATCTTGGAAGTCAGGACCCAACGCCCCCAGGACACTATGCACGACGGCAGCATCACTAGATACAGGCACGGGATAAGTAGCCACGTAGTTGACCTGCGGTGGGGTAGATACAACTGGTGGATAAAAACCAGGAGGGGATGACAACTGCGCAGGAAGCACCAGGGGACTAAAGAACAATAATTGATCTATAGTCACAATTCTTCCATCGTGTGGAAAGCAAACCACACGGAAAAGTGAAGAGACAATGGCCCCCATTGCATAAACGTAGTCAAGGCCAAGGAGAAGACTGAAATTTAAAGCCCCTTGGGTAACCAGTACGTCTATATAGACGGTTTTGCCTCCCAGAGTAATAGGTAACTTCGGAAGGATCCCTAATGGTTGATTGGTTCCTCCGTCAAACGCCAGCAGATTTTGTGCGACCAGCACAAGCTGTGGGGAGCCCAAAGCTTACCAAGTAGTATAGGGCACAAGACTGACAGATGCACCCTCATCCAAGACAGTGCCAGGTATTGCCTTATCATAAGCATGTACTGTAATCTGGAAAGGCACATGGGATGGAAGTTGGCAAGCAGTCAGGTGACTCCAGTCGAAGGAAACGACTGAACTACTTGGTGGGGGAATCGTATGATTGCCCCCCTGCTTCGAAGAAGGACTCTCGGAATCAGCTGGGATAGGAGAGTCATTTTCGAACTCAGGAGAATCTGACGAGATGAGAAGAACATGAGCATGACGCTCTTCTGAGACAGAGTGATCGACGGGTGGTAAACCCGAGTTGACACTCTTCCCGACCAATAGTTGGTCTGGAACAGGCTTAGCACAGCCAGGTTTGAAAATGGGAGGATGGACAAGAGAAGGATCTAAATCAATCTCTTTGTCGACAGGGAGAGGGTCTAAAGAGAGCCTCTGATAACCAACAGGAAGTTGGGGTGAAGAAGCTGTAAGACTTTCCAAGACAATGGAAGCTTTATCCATGAGCGGACAAAGGTGAAGGATATGGTTGCCTTCACATAGCCTACAGGGGAAGGGAATATTTCTGTTCTTCTTACCATTGCTAGCTGATAGGGTAGCATCGCCATGAGCTTCAGAGGACGATGAGGGGCAGGCTGGATCGTGAGACCATACTTCTAAGATCTTGGGAAGGCCAGGGCAATCACGAAAAAGATGGTCATCCTTGCATAATTTACAAGGAAACTTGACCTTCCGCGGAGGAGCAGAAGGAGTTCCGACCTGAGTTGTACTCGGAGCAGTAGCTGCACTTTTAGCCTCTCGCTTAGGTGACTTCTTCTTCTTCATCTTCTTCTTCTTCTTCTTAGCCACCTGGTTACTTGAATCCAGACTTTCACCAGGCGAAGTAGAAGATGAAGACATAGAAACAGGCAAAGCAGGGGAGAGGTCCACCTTGGAATCAACATGGGGTTGTTTGGGTGGAGGAACTGATTGACCAGAAGTTGAGACACTAAGGACCACATAGGTTGAGAACAACTAAACAGGCAACCCAACAGTTAACCCAGGAAGGGACAACATTGCCATGTAAGGAGCACCAACATTCCCAAAAGGAGGACAATGACTAGGATTCCTGTCAGAGGGGATTCCTGAGTTGGTGAACTCTGGAAAAGTTTCCATCAAAAACGGAAAATCACACACGGGGCTGAAAAAGAGTCAAGACACACAATCAAACGGCCAACAAGCAGAATCTAACAAGGCATGTGATCGCGGGTAAATGAATTTTAAGACACAAGGACATAACTTGACCTTTTCATCTTTAAAGAGTCGAGAAAAGGACAAAAAGATGACTCTAGTTGCCTTCAAATGTTTAATGAGCCCGAAGTGACAAATGCTCAAATGAGCCTTTTCTTTTAGGGAGTCTGAAAAGGATCAAAAGTGACTACTCTGGAGAACTAGGCAAAAGGTTTACCAGACAATCCGTATGAAAACCAAGGACTTTCCGTATGGCAGTCAATCTTCCCGAATGCTGTGTTCGGTGCATAAGGCAATAGACACAGCTTCCTATGGATAAAGGATGATAACCTAGTGGGGTCTCCCCATATACTCGATGGTACGTGGGAGCACAAGTCCGTACTAGACCACAGTTGAGTCACAAAAGGAGGAATCACCCAACCTTGAGTGGAAACAAAAGTGACTAGGTTTAACGACGCCGGAGCATGTCTCTAGCCTAGACCTCTAAAAAGTGAGCGTTATGTTCCAATGTGTTGTTAGATTCATTCAGTTTATTTTAAAGTTGATCTTGTATTAGGTTTCAGTTTTCAGGCCTTACCGTATGCAATCTCTCAAAATTCCCTAAATGCAAACTATATGCCAAAATATGTCATTTCATTCAATGAATGCTAGTTACGAGAGGGTTTGAGATCTTTCACGCAAACGAAATGATCACAAAACAACAAAGAACTTCCCTAATGCAGCTAATGGAAATTAACAAACTTTTCTTTAAGATCACTAATCACTAATCAAAAAGAAAAATTCTAATTCTCATTAACTAATACAAAGCAAAAGAGATTTTTTCTTTTTGTTGATGGAAAAATGCACTAAACAACTTTGATAAATGATAACAAATAAATTCTATTCAATACAAGCACATTCAGTTCCCTAAATCACAAATCAAACCTCCAAAGAACGAGAAAGATCCCAAAGACACCAATGAGCCGTGTAATCTAGGCTCAAAGTGAGACGAAGCAGAATTCAAGTGAAGACAAAGCAAGTCACCCAAATAACGTAATAAAATGATTTACAACCACCAAACAAGTGAAAGGGAGCAATCAAAGAGTCGACTGGACCACTAGAAGATCAAAACACCTAAGGAAGGCTTGACACACAAAGCCACTAGATGCCTTAGGGCTAGAAATGTGAAATCGATGGAAAAAATCAAACACCCAAAGGGTAACGATCAAAGCCAGTCAAATCACACTCCAACACACTCAAGTAGTCTAAAAAAGGTACCCATAACAAAAACCAAGCTCAGAGGGCTCACAGCCAAGCAAACTTCAAAAGTTCCCCGGCCTGGCGCGACTGTCAGGCTGCAACTAACGCCTTTCAGGGATTGGCGCGGGTTGTCAATGTGCAACTAGCGCCAACTGGCGCGACTGTAATGCTATAAAAGAGCGCCAGCCGAGTTTGCTATGGAAAAATAAAAACAAACGAGCCAAAGCTAAGTCAACAGTACCTAGGTACACCAAGGGGCAAGAAGCAACATAGGGACTTAACCCAGAAGGCTAACCAAGCAGGAGAAACCAAGAAACAACCAAGAAACAACGCAATTTCCAAGCCATTCAGTTCGTAAACCAAACCGGAGATGGACTGAAGTGGCGTTGATCTACTTTGCTAATGCGGAGCAATAGCGTTTCGAAGGCTATCTGGCCGTACTTCAGGCTCCGTCTAAAGTTTACAAATCAAACAACAAGACAAAAATCCAACTCCCGAGCGTAGTCGCCAAAATGTTGTAGAGGTAAATCCCCTCTACGGACAGAGGCGATCCCTACTAGCCCAAATGGGGTCTAGCAACAATCAAACAATGCTAACGCGCAGGTTCCTAATTGCAAATCAAAGACCAATGATGAGGGCCTACCTGGACTCCAACGCTAGTACTTGTGGAAGAGTCGTCACTCATGTTCCTTTGCTTCGGCTGGTCATGATCCCCACGATCCCTGTGAACGGACACCTGCACATGCAAAGAACGACACAAATACAAGCATAAAATCCAATAGATGCAACTATATATCAGTCAGAAAGGATATAACTCAATCATCATTACAAGAGACAATAAGAGTGGAACCATAATGATAGTCATTTATTATTGATAAACAAAGAAGAATACAACCATAGTTCTGACGTCAAATCCTCCTTTGGCTGGGTGATCAGAGCACATGCCTTGCAAAGCTTGTTGGGAATGGGGACAAACCTCTCTCTCCTTGGTTACTTGGACAAGAATCTCATCACTTTAGATTAGCCTTAATGGGAATGAAGAAGGCTTCTTGTACATGAGCTTATCAATTCTCAGACCTTTGGGCTTAGAATTTGGAACTAGAACTACTTGTCAAAGGAAAAGGACAAGCTTTATAGAATAGAGAGAAGGAGTTAGGATCATCCACAATATTCATGGGATTGGCTTTATCACTAAGAAGCTTCCATGAGAGGTGGAAAACTACTTCCCTCCTATGGAGATTCGAAGCCAAACTAAACCAACTCAAGATGGATTCAGTTTATGAGTGGGTTAGGAAGAACCTTCGAATGTTTGTTTGTTAAAAACATTACCCAACTTGGCTGGCGCAAGTGTGACTCTGAGACAGAGCACCAGCTGGCGCGCCCTCTTTGGAGCATTTCCCCCATTGGCGCGAGTGATACACAGTGAAACCGCGCCAATGGAAAAAGGGTTGTTTTTATGGGTTTTTTGCAGAAGATGTCTTCAGAGCATATGAAGTTCATACTTAGGGGAATTCAATGCAAGTGTTTCCAAGTCATGTCACTTCTCACAGGTCCCGGAATGAGTCCTCCAAGGTGCGAGAGAAGGGGTAACAGGGACGGTGACAAATTGCCGTGCAACAACCTTAAGAAAGTATGTACAAAATGGGTGTGAATAAGGTTTCTACCTCATCCTTTCTTGCAACCTTTATTTGAAAAATCACCAAGGAAGAATAATTCTTATGGGATATGCAAGCCCTTGGGCGAGGAAATATCTTCAATGCTTACCACATTTAATGTGTAAGAGAACAAGATAGTAGACTATAAAGAAGTTAATAACAAAAAGTTGTTAGGAAAGAATGGGAGGTTAAAAGGTTAAACTTAAAGTGAGAAAAACATAAATCAATCCTAAATACGATGGATTCATTTGTCAATGAATATTGATAGGAAACTCAAGAAAAGGTTAGGTGACCAAGGAATATCAATACCTTTCTCTCTAACCAATGAAAATGGCTAAGGAAAAACAAGAAAATGTAAGTTTCCTCACCAAAACATTTGTTATCGAGGGAACCTTTCGTGAAGAAAATTGTAGATTCAATGAAGATTGTTGAATGTTAGTGAAAGTAGGTTAAGGGGATATTGATGAGCATAGTTTAAGATAGGTTTATCATCATAATTTATGTTTTTTTACACATATTTAAGGCCATCGAGGTAAGACTATTATTACTTTGGGAAATATTAAGAAATATATTTTATAACATTTATGAAAAACTTAGTAGATCACTTTGGAAACACATATTTATGTTACATTGATGAAGGATTATTACAGCTTCAGAAAACAAACACACACAAAAACACAACATATAAATAAACATGGTTAAGTTTTGTATTAAAAAATGAGTATGACCAAATTAAATAGCAAGATAGTACATAATAGAAGGATATTGGGTAGAGTCTATTGTTCAAAATGTCAAAAAATACCAAAACTTTCACCCAAAACTACTAAAGGAAGCCTACACTTGCCCTACTCCTATATACTTCACGTGTGTATTTCCCAATATGGTAGCTTAACAAAAAAAGAAAGCTAATGAAACATGGTTAACACTAAAAGCTAAATAGAATTTGGCCCATTAGGGGCTCTTCTATGGGGATGATTTAGAATTTAATGTTCTATTCAATTGGATTCATATCCATGTTAACTAAGTCCCTTATGTTGGCCTCTCTTACTATAGATTCAATAGTTCTTTTTCCTAAGTAAAATTGATCTATTAATAAAAACATAATGTACAAAGAGGCACAGACCTCTGCGGTACTAGGTCAGCTATATGACCATTTTAAGCAGCAAGTCTTGATATCGCGACTGCCCTGGTTGGGGAAACTAGTCCAAGAACGAGATAAGAAAAAGTTCATTTTACCCTCGTAGGGGCTACAGTTCCAGAATTCAAAAATTTTAACCAAAATTAACACTTTGTAAAGACTGTAAAATTTAGAAAGACAACCATAGTAAAACCCACAATATAGCTCAAAATTGACCACAGTAAAACAGCCGAAGAAAACCAAAACTCGAAACCCGAGCTAGACGCGAGACTCAAAATTGACCATAGTAAAACGAAAATAAACAAAACTGAACTCAGAACCTGACACGTGACCTGGCATGCAGCGGATAGGTATCTTAGGTTGGTGGCTTCTATTCCATGATCGAACACTAGCCATATTCTTCTGAACCAGTTTCCGCTGATTGCCCGCCACCTGCAGTGTCCTATGGCTCACGGTCCTCCACTTGTATTCCTTTTTCTTTGCAGGTGGCGTCACCTCCCAGAGTCTGTTTTCAATTGCTGGACGGATGGTCCATGTCTCTCAGCGGGTGGCTGGAGCTTGGCTCCCCCTTAAAGTTGACGAGCGATGGAGGAGACTGGTTCATTTCCGAGCTGAACTTTGGTTCGGTGCATGAGCCAGTTACCTCTCTGAAGTCCACCATGACGGTGGTAATGATGACTGGCCTATCCATGGAGTAGTGAAACCAGAATTGAGCTTGCTGGGAAGAAGCAGTGTGCTGGACAACACCACCTGAACGTCGAAACTCGTGGGTGCCCATTCTACCTCGGCCGTTGCGGGTATTCGAGTATCTACCAAGGAAGCGGGAAGAGGAAGGACTTGGGGTTTTGGAGGAAAATGGGGAAGTGGAGACAGAAGGGGCAAAGACGAAGGGCGAGTGGCGCCACCCCGACTACCACCTTTCCTGCATTGCATTCAATGGTGTTGGCACATGATTCTCCAACTAGAAAGCTGCAGCGAGTGTTGAGTTTCAAGGGCAAGAAGCGGGATAAGAACGGTGGAGGGGATGTTGAGAGTAACAGGGGAATTCAAATCCGGGCTGAAGAGAGGGGCAGAGACCTCAAAATGCAGGTTGCAGAGAAAGGACTGAGAAAAATGATGACCATTACCCAGGTCGACATAGCAGAGGAGTCTACAACATCTTCCCGTAGCAGTACGAAGGCTAGGCTCTGCTGCAGAGGGGTGGCAAGAGCAACTGAGAGGCCGAATGGGTAATTGCAAGGGGCTTTGCTCCATATTTCTAAAATTGTAGGGAATTTCTCAGTTCTCACAACTGGTTAATGGCGTCAGCCGAGGAGGAGTGACCTGCCTTAAATTCCCACAGGGGAAGGCGCAAGTTGTCATATGGATTAGCCACATGCTTGTCCAACGGCCAATTTGCATTAATTTCTCATCTAAGACCCGCATCTGAGGGTGTTGCATTCATTTGCACCAACTTGGTGTATTCCTGTTGGTGTGTGGCATCTTTTATAATTTCAAGCAAACATGTGTATAGAGTTCGATCACTTATCACCCCTAAATCGGCTAAAAGATCGGCCAATTTGTTATCGTTTCTCTTGATGTGTTTGAAAGTGATTACTTTATTAGTAGCAAGCCAATGCTCAATGTGTTGCAAACGAGTTACAAGTCTCCAGCTACAGGATAGCTTGTTTATTGGAGTTCCATGTATAATTTGTTAGGTCATGTTGATAATGATTTGAGAATCTCCTTCAATTATTAAGGGAAGTAGCTATGCTGCTGAGCGAGATTTAGACCTTGCCACAGTCCCTCCAATTCAGCCGAATTGTTTGTGTCCCATCCTGAAGTGCCTAGGTAAATTAGCAAAGGATTTCCATAATGATCCTTAAAGATTCATCTATGTCCAACCTGACCTGGATTGCCTTTAGAAGCGCCATCAAAGTTGTGTTAGGTTAATCCTGAGGGTGGAGGGCACCACTTGCTGGAAGAGTGATGGGCAAGGATGGATCTGTTGGGTGGCTCCTGAGTCCAAATGAGCCCGAGGTTCCAATTCATCCATATAGTTCATACTTGCGGTTCGATGGGAAAGTCCTCATTGCTCCAAGTTTGGAGTGCTAGAGTTTCCTGAAGGTTGTTGCACATATTATTCCATATGATTTCTATGGGGGTGGCTTGATTCCTGAAGATACGTTGATTCCTCTCCTTCCAGATTGTCCATATGAGGAGGCCTGGAACAATTCTCCATAATGCATTAAGCAGGGGACTCTTGTACAAGTTTTTAGCCTAGTGACGAATGGTTTTGGTGATGTCTTCTTTAACTCTGCCATCTTTTTTACATCTGAAAATTGTTTTTTCCCAAAGTTTGTTCGCCAAATTGCAGGAATGCATGAGATGTTGTATAGTTTCCTCCTGTTGCTTGTAGTTGGGGCATCTTGAGGGGCCATGAATTTTTTTTTTCCTTAAGTTGTCCCAAGTAAGAATTCTTTTATGGCAGAACAATGATAGAAAAGTTGAGATCTTGGGCTAGATTTTAGGGGACCACACTTTGTCCCAAAGAGGGTCCTTGCTGGTTTGAGGATTGATCATAAGGTTGTATTCCTCTTGTGTGTTGAAGGTTCCATGTGGTTTGTATCCCCAACGTAATATATCCTTTTCTTCAAAAAAAATTGATTCGCCTATTGGTTAGCTCTGTGTCCAGCTCCTTGTACATTATCTTTGTACCATTCCTGATGATGAGTTCTGCTTTGCACCATTGTCTATATCCCTGATCGAGGGTGGGAATCCAGTATCAATTGACCATTTCCCATCGATGTGCTTCCTCATCCTCTGTTGGTGGAGGTGAGATTAAGCTGCTAAGTTTGGGTCTTTGCTACCATGAATCCCTCCAGAAATGAGCACTATTTCCATCTCTTATTTCCTAAAAGTTGTGTTGATGGATCATATTTATGTGCAGTCTAGCTGAGTTCCAGAGTAGGGAGCCCTTACCCGTGTCTGTAAGCCTGATTAGGTCTTCATTCGATCTGTGGTTGGAATACTTGGCTCTCCATAGGATCACCGAGGGTGTGTGCAGGGCTGAAAGCCACTTTCACCATATTCGTGCTCCCATGACTACGTTACTATGTTGAGGGCCCCGAAGACCGATTCCCCCAAGGTTTTTTGGGAGGCAAACAGTCACCCACTTGACCAGTGCCCATTTGCAATTATGTCCCACCGATCCCCATAGAAAGTTCCTTTGGAGATCTTTGATATTTTTGAGAACCCATTTGGGTGCTGCTAAAATAGAGAATATATAAAGAGGCATAGATTGTAGTACAACTTTGATGAGGATTAGTCGTCTTGCCATGTTCAGGGCTCTAAAATTCCAAGAGGTGAGGCGGGTTTCAAGCTTGTCAAGGAGAATTTGCCAAGAGGAGTGCTTGAGGGCAGAATCAGTTAAGGGGGCACCAAGGTACTTGGAGGGGAGAGAGGCAACATAGAATCCCAGAATACGAGCTATGGAGGATTGAGTTATGGCAGAAGTATGAAAAAAGAAGATCTGGGATTTAATTGTGTTGATACTGGTGCCACATGCTGCAGAGAAATCATCAAAGAGGGATTTGAATTTTCAGGCTTCTTGGACCGAGGAATGCCCAAATAACATGTTATCGTCCACAAATTGCTAGTGGGTAATGGTAGGGGAATTATGAAGGGAGATTCCTCTAAGCTGTTGCTCTTAGAGGGCATGCTTTATGATTATACCCGGCCCTTCAGCCATAAGAATGAAGAGGAATGGAGAGAGGGGATCCCCTTGGCGAATGCCTCTTGAGGGTTGAAAGGGGGTGGAAGGGATTCCATTAACCAGTATGGAGAAGAAAGTTGAGGAGATTAAGCTCATGATCCATCGAACCCAAACAGGTGAGAAACCAAAGGATGTTAACATCGATTGAATGTACACCCAACTCAACATATCAAAAGCTTTTGAGAGGTCGATTTTTAGTAGCATACCTGCTTTTTTGTGGTGCTTGAGAGAGTGAATGATCTCATGGGTGAGGATGATTCCATCTATGATTTGCCTTCCTAAGCCATAGCCCAATTGTTCTAGCGAGATGAGCAGGGGAAGCAACGACTTCAAACGTGAGGCTATAACTTTGGATATGATTTTGTAGATGAAATTGCAGAGGGCTATAGGACTGAATTTGTCTGGCGTATTAGAGTGTTCCTCCTTGGGGATGAGAGTGATAAATGTTGCATTCAGGGAGGGTAGCATCCAATGGAGAGTTCTAGACTCTTCAACTACCTGCCAGACCTCCTCTTTGATAATATCCTAGAATTTGTGGAAGAAAGTGGAGGTAAAGCCATCTGGACTAGGAGCTTTTCCTTCTTGAAGCTGCTTCATAGCTGATTCCACCTCCTGTAAGGTTATCAGACAAAGAAGCAATTGACTATGTTCATCTTTTATCACCTTTGGGATATGAGGGAGAATCTTGTCAATTGTTGGCTGCCTGTTGGTGTTGGGTTCTTGATGGACTGATTTGAAGTGCTTGATGAGTTCTTTTTCAATATCCCTATGGTCTTCCAATCGGTCTCCTTGTTGGTTGTGCATTTGGGTGATGTTGTTATGCATTCTCCTTTGGATTGTTGTACGATGGAAGAATTTTGTATTCCTCTCACCTCCCTTTAACCATCTTATTCGTGATTTCTGTTTCCAAAGGATTTCCTCTTGTTTTTCTCTTTCGTAGATCTGAGTCTGAAGATTCTTTTCCTTTTCGTTATGGGCTTCAGTCCTGCCTTCTTTGATGATGGTTTGCTGGAGTTTCTCCATTTCTTGAGCAAGGGCTTTATGAGCTTGAAAAATGTTTCCAAAGGTAACATTGTTCCACTGTTTGGTTTGCACTTTTAGGAACCTGAACTTTTGCTAAAATTGGAATATTTTTGAACCTGCAAGGGGAAGAAAAATTTTCCATGCATGTTGTAGTAGATCTTTGAAATGTGGATGGGTCAACCAGAAGGATTCAAAGCGGCAGGGTCTTCTGGTGGAGTTTCCCGGTCTTTGCCACTGAAGCGAAATTGGCTAATGGCCCGACCCTGCAAATGGCAGAATAGAGGTTGAGAGGTCTCCTCCCATGTGAATAGCATTATTTGATAGTAGAAATCGATTAAGCCTTGAAGCAATCTGATGAGGACCGGATCTTTTGTTATGCCAGGTGAATATTATGTTATTGCAGGGCAGGTTGATTAATGAATTTCTTTGAATGAACTCCTTGAAGTACTCACTTTAATTGTCCAACCTGATTCAGCCTCCTAATTTTTCCTCTAATTTGGTGATCATATTGAAGTCACCTCCCATGATCCAGAGTGGATGGGATCGGTTGGCATTGAGCAATGTGAGCGTGTCCAAAGTTTTGATTTTGTCCTTTGCAGCTTGCGGGAAATACACATCAGTAAGGTGACCATGCACATTGGTCCCTATGATATGGAAGTTAGCTTGAATGAAGTGGTGGTTTGCATTGAAATCTGTGAGCACAATAGCCTATGCATTCCAAGCTATTGCTAATCCTCCTGAGGCTCCTATAGCATCCACCACCATTGTGTGACAGCCAGGCCATGCTTTTAAAAGAATGGTACTGAGAAGAGTACTATTACATTTCGTTTCTTACATATAGAAGATATGAGGTTTCTTCTTCTGTATCAAGTTTTTTATCATTCTATATTTCCCAGGGCCATTCAACCCTCTTAGATTCCATGAAGTGAGATTCATGGTTCAGGGTTGGGAAGTGGCCTGTAGTACTTTGTGAGTTTAGATTATCTTCCAGATTCTACCAACATTCCTCGATGAGGATGGTTCGTTGTAGATCTGTCTTTCTCCCTCTTTTCTTAGTATCCTTGAACAGGTTCTTGCCATCCCATTGACTTCCTGGTTGAATTCCTAGAGATCTTTGTTGATGTGCTCTAGATAGGATGACCTCTAGACTTTCTAGTTGTCTCGTCGGGATCTTATCATATTGTTTTTGCTTGCATGCCTGCTCAAGGCTAAAAATATCCAAGTCTCCTAGGTCAATGCTTTCAGGCTCTTCATCCATCTGCTTGAGTTCACTATTGTCAGCCATGATGTTCGCTACAAGCTTGGGATCAATCAGAAGGGTATCGATGTCCATACCATTAGGTTTCCAGGCCATTCCTTTAATGGAGGCGGTAGAGGGGGGAGCTTGGGGTTGCTCAGGGACATGGTCAGGAGATGCAACCAGCTGAGGGTTAGCAGAGGGCTAATTAGGAATCTCATGAGAGTGCATGGGGGGTTCGGGGACCCCAGAGTCGATCTGAGTTAGAATACCAAAGCTATTGTTGGTTGAGGGAATTGAATTGTTGGCAGGGGTATTTTTAGGTTGAGAAGCAGGCTTTTTATGATTCCTTTTCCAAGAGTTCACTTTGGTAAAGCCCTCTTGATCGTTTTGCCCAAAGGCGGTGTTGGAGGATGGCTTGGCATTGAGCAGGCAGTCCTAGAATAAGTGCCCATGAGCATGACATTTTCGGCATTGAAATGGAACATGCTCGTAATCTAAAGTCTGAATCCATTCAAAATCATCATGGAATAAACTTACCGGGTCCGAAAGTGCTTTGTTCAGGTGCATGTAGACACAGATGCGGGCATAGGAAGTGTATCTTCTGTGTTTTGTTTCTTCTGCAACTTTTATGAATTTTCCTAGTCCGTTTCCAATGTCTTTTAAAGATTCCTCATCCCAATATTCCAGCAGTAGGGAATATAGCCAGATCCAAACTGGTGCTAAGCTAAGATCTTCTTTATCCGGGTTGAATCGCTCGATCCAGTCACATAAATAAAGTCCAACGACATTGAAGAAGTAAGGGCCGTTGTCTAATACCCTGTCTCGATCTTCTATGCAGTTGAAGATCGTTGTGAAAAACCCCTTTGGTCCTAGCTTCAAATTGATGTGTCTTTTTGGTTTCCATTTGGTTGTTATCCAACCCTGTAAAGCTTTCCCTATTGGCCAAAACCCAATAAATTTACCAATAAGGGCATGATATTTCATGTATTGGATTTGGTTGTTGATTCTCTGACTGGGCAGTTCAATATTAGGTCATTCTGCAGCTACAGGTTTGCAGGTTGCGGAGGTTGCTTTGGGTTTCTCATTATCTCCCACTGCGTGTTGCTTTCTGTCCGAGTGTATATCTTTTGTACCCTGTGGTTCATTATGTGAATCAATGTTATGCTGATCTGTTTGCATCTGTGGATCATAGGCATTGTCAGAGCTATTCGTGGCCCGTAGCGCAAGGTTCACCAAAGGGGGAGGCCTCGAGTTCTCCCCCATTGGGGAAGCCATTGAGGCTGAACTATGAGCTAACGTGCGTGGCTGTCAGGAGTTGTAGGGTCAATGGATCAGGGGCACCGTGCTCTAAGCAGTACTCCGTCGCTGAGAAAGGTTAAAACCCTACGTCGCCATGTTCTTGCTCCTTTGTTTTACTAGAGTGTATTACCCTCATAGATTCAACAGTTAACATGCATTGGCAATGCAAAAATGAAACCTCCCCTTTTGCCCAAATGGACCAATAGAGATCGATTTAGGATATATAGGATTACATGGTTGCTAATAGAATATGGATATACACTACAATTATGGAGACCAATGAAAATAGAGAACCTGTTATAGTTTCTAATTCCTCTTGTTTCCTCTAATGAGTGTCCATAAAAACTATAAACTCTTACTCCCTTTCTCTAAATTTAGTCATTCCAAGGGGAGATTCAATGATATGTCAATCCCAAACTATGGTTTCCATCGTTTCCTTACATTCCCATTCTTTTTGCCACCTTTCCATCTTTGAGTAGAGATTGTCAATTCACGTGGATCCTCTAATACATGATGTTCACACCTTCAAACTTCTATTGATTCACAAAAATTGTAATTCTTGAAGTGGTAATGGAAACTAGACATGGATGCCCCAACTTCATCATCAAGCTAAACTAATCCTCTATAGTCTACAACCCATAATACACATAGAATCCCTAATTTATTTCACTAATTGATTCTTTTGTGAAACACCAATGGAACTATTGTAATTAACTAGAACAATGGATTATGGTGTTGTAATACTAGTTAGAACAATGAATCCAAACTGCAAGAACAATTCAATTAAACTAAATGCAACAACATATATAAAATGTGCACCGATAATAAACCCCATTGCTAGCAAGAATGAACAACAAAGTATGAAACTTCATGGGGGCTTTAATTCCCATTTCATGTATGCATGTTGGAACTATCATTTGTGTGATCCAACATATTCATGGATGATTTGAAATTAATCTTGGTAGGAGGGACATCATCAAGCCCCCCCATGCCAATTTACATTTGATTTTACTTCGCCTAATTCAACCCTCATGTTAGCCTATACATCAACAATTGAGTTTTAGAATCAAATGACCTAAAAGAACTCATTTTTTTTGAAATATTATATGATATATTTGAGCTTTGTAGTCGAGTCTAGCTAAATTGACATCTTGTAAAATTATTTGGCAAAGTAGGTGTCAAATAACTAGAGAAAAATCCCCCATTGCTATAGCATGTTTTATTCCCTTAACCTTGAGCAATTTAAGTCCTTGATAAAATTCCAATTCCTTTACCTCATTATTTATGGCATTTACAAGTCCCCATGCATAATTAAGTTATTCGTTGCCATCACGATCTAAGATGATCCCCCCACCTCACTAACACATCCCCTATCCCCCAGGCCAACCCAACTCCCCCATGCTTAACTCCCATGTGACTTTAGAAAATATCAACAAATAATATTTTGCAACATTAACGATGGTATTAATAGGTTAACTTATCAATAATGGATAGTTGGATTAGAAGTAAAGAATTTTCTAAGTCTAAACTCTACTTTACAAAAATGTTGAGCAATGAAGCTTTCTCTATAAAGTGGAGGTTATACTCTTGTAGTTAAATTCTAGAAGTGAGTTAATATTTTTCTTAGAACTTTGTTTTGAATTGCTTGAATTTAACTCATGTTAGATAATAGATTTGGGTTTTGTTTTAAGAAATGGATCGACTCTACTTTATACATGGAAGGAGGACTTTTACCCGTTAATTTACATATGAAGGAATGTGATTTTCTTAATTAAGAGGATATGAAAGAAATAGAAGCTTGGAATGTACTTCACTTATTAAGGAGATCACAAGATCTATTTACAAAGGGAATATATAATCAAACCCTTAACTTTAATTTGTCCATCATTATTAAACAACGTGAGTGTTGAGACTAAGGAGAATATTTGAGGGTTGAATTTATACTTGTTGAAACAAATAATGGAGATTTCTCAATCTAAAGAACCACATACTCATAAGAAATAGAGCACCAACATGGATTGTGTAGGAAATGGAATTCCACATAAACAATAGAGTTGGAAAAGGGTAAAAATGCATAGCAGAAAACATATACTTTAAAATCATTTTTGTAAACAATGAAAATTAGTTATTTATAAAGAAGACAACATTGTTTGTAGTAATGCCTCTTTAGATAGATTCATGATTAAAAAGACAAAAAAAAGAGTAACTCCAAGTAAATTTAAGTAATTCTTAATAATTCAAATAAAAACATCTTGAAAAATGACATCACAATGTATGATAAGTTGAAACAATAAGTAATCAAAATCATTATAAATATTGCTTTGTAGATACTTTAGGAAGTCACTTCTATTATCATGGTCATTATTATTATTAATCAAAATTAGTTCAATTTTTTTTAACAATTACATCAAATCTTGTAAAAGTAATAAAGTATCTATAAGAATTATATAAGAAAATATTGAAAAATAAAAGCACAACATATGATAAGTGGAAACAATAAATAATCAAAAGCATTGTAAAGTCAGTTCTATTGTCATTGTCATCACCACCATCTATGGTTTATTGTTTTTATTATCTTACTTTTCATGGTCATGCCCTTAATTCAATAATTAATCAAAGTTAGTTTAAGTTGTTCCAACCATTATAACAAATAATGTAAAAGCAATAAAGATAAGAGAAACAAATAGGTTTAAATTTATATCTAATGGATTTTTCTTTGCAAATAAAGTTGATTTCATATTTATTATATTTTAATGTTGAAAAATGAAATCACAACATATGATAAGTGGAAATAATAAATAATCAAAAGCATTGTAAAGTCACTTTTATTGTCATTGTCATCACCACTATCTATGGTTTATTGCTCTTATTCTTTTTGTTATCTTATGTTTCATGGTCATTCCCTCTATGTTAGACAGACAAATCTTGTCTTATGGACAAGTCAAGATCTCCCTAAACTCAATGACTAAATATAGTAACAAACAAACAAACCAATAAATATTTACCTTTTAATCAAAATGTTTGTTGAAGATCCTCGCTATGGTTTGATGCAACCTTTCAATGCTCAAAATCTAGACATGCAAAAACACTAACAAACAAAAGATCAAAGGCATATGATATATAAATGAACAAATACAACATATACTAGTGACTAAGGAGACTAGTGTCTCATATCATAACCAATGGAAAATGAAAGTAAGCATACAATATATCAAATCCAATGGACAATATAGTAAAAAAGAAATACTATTTGTATTATAATCTAATGAAAATGAGAGATACAACCTAGCCTTGATGTTGGAAAATCTCCTTCCAATAGTCTCCAATCCTCCCTTAAATGACAAGTTTCCAACCTCAAATTGAAAAAAAAGTTTACATCAAAAGTCAACCTCTTCCCCTTTGGTCTATAGTGAATTTATAAGACAAAGAGGATAGGGTTAAAGATCCTCTTTCTAAGGATCGGATCCACAAAGATGGGGATTAAGGTTCCATAATGAGAGGGAATTGATTCATGAACCATGGGATGAGGTCCAAATAGGTAGGGGCTCAAGTCCTTCTTTTTGGTATAATATTCCCCAATAGAGCTTCTAGAAATTGTTTTTTATTTTTACCTGCTTTAAAAAGTTGTCACACTTTTTAATGGAAAACAAAGTGACAAATTGTGCAGGGTACAATGATTAGAACTACGTTTCCACAGATAGTTGCTAGGAAAAGTGCAACAATGCTTGAAATTAGGTTTTTTAGCAATGAAATCCAAGATTCTTGTTGTTTTCAAAATGGTTTAGCTTCTAACGTTGTAGGTAATTTCTTGCGAGAGTTCATCAGATAGTGAGAGATCTAGATCTACCCTCATTTTCCTAATGGTGAAAAAATGACGTGTAATAGATTACCCCCTAAAGTGCAAAGTCAGAAAATGTTTTTGAGGACTGAAGTGCTTTATCATGCAAAAGTTCGGATTGGAGACCAACTAGTTAGAGACATGAAACAAACAACCAAGGATTACAATACAATATCTTCATATAACCATCACTGAGATAGGCATTCCCATACTTAGAGTACAAGTATCTCAAATAACAAGTATGGAAATGTACAAAGATCCATGTCAATAATAGACTTAGTATGGGCACAACCATCAGATATAGATCTATATTTACAATCGTGAATATTTAAAATCTCCACATGGCTTGGATGGATGAAACTAGATCCAATGTCTTCGCCTTCATTTGTATCAATCCATAGTACAAATCTAACCATGCGAGTGAATGCTTTGAAGTCAAACATGGTAGAAACCACCTGATTACTGGCCAATGATGTGCATTGTTAACATGTGTGAGAGAAACCACCAATAATGACAATGGTTCTCAAGGTAATCTACGAGGTGTGCATAAATGTCCTGAAGTTGAACACCGATATAATTGTTTGATCGAAGGTAAATAATGAAAACATGTCGTTGAAAACGAGAAACCTATCATTGAGGCATGCATTCTCAAAGATACTAAAGGAGGTTTCCATATCAACTTCCTAGGTAATGAGTTGAAGTCAATAGGAAGCGATTTGTTGCAGGAGAGCCTATGACACGAAACTCATATCAAGTTTTGAAGAATAAATTTGGAGTGATTTAGGACTGACTTAGGGATGACTGACGTGATTGACGGTTATGATTTGCAAGGTAATTTTAACTGAGGTTGGACTTCTCTTAAGTATATTAGCGACACGACATTTTGACTTGGTAGTATTTGACTCAAAAAATAAGATCAAGAACCATTCTGAAGACTTTCAATGAGATATGATCAACTGAGAGGCAAATTTATTTCCCAACCTATACACAAAAGTGATAGAGTGTCATGTTCAAGAGCGACATACTGCCTTTTCACAACACAAAAATAAATGTTTCTTTCCCATTTCCCCCCACTATTACTAACAAGTACCTCTTTATTTTTATGCAATATTGAGGAGGATAACATGTGCTTGTCATGTAAGCTCATCCTTCAGAGTATTTTTAACGAACCCTAGGAAGGAGTTGTTCGGTTTCATCATGATTGATGAGTCCTATATTGTTTAATTTTACGAGTCCAATATAGGGGTAACTCGAATCCTTTTCATATTTTAAGAGTTTAGAAAGAGGAAAAAGAAAGCTCATGCAATTATTTTAATGTAAAATTTTAACGAGCCCAAAGAAAGTGAAACTCATTGTTTTTTAAGTTTAAGGAGTCAGGGGAAAAACTTAAGTAAACTCCAAAATGTTCTTTTTCGTAGATTTAGTTTCTCAAGTCTGGAAAAGGGTAAAATAATGCATGAGAGAAATATATTGACCATGATTAGTCAGAGTATACCTTTTTTGTAAATAGTCTACGTAGTTCGTAAAAGGGGTAAACTTATACTAGGTAGACGTTTATTCATATGATTTTACGAGTTTGAAAGAAACAAGTGTACTTGGGAATCTTTTCATATTTCAAGAGTAAAAAAAGAGCTCGAAGATAACTCCAAGGGGTTTCTTTTTTGTAATAGTTTAAAGAGTCCAAAAAAGTGATAAAAGTGTACTCGGTAAATTATTCTCATGTATTTACGAGCATGAGAAGGAACAAAGGCTAAGCTCGAGATAAGTTTCATTTTTTACACAAGATTGAAACAGAGAAAAAATTGTGCTTGATATAGTTTACATTTTTACACAAGCTTGAAATAGAGAAAAAATTGTGCTTGAGATAGGTTTCATTTTTACACAGCTTGAAATAGCGAAAAAATATGCTTGAGATAGGTTTCATTTTTACACAAGCATGAAACAGAGAAAAAATGTGCTTGAGATAAGTTTCATTTTTTACTGTAAGCTCAAAACAAAGAAATTTTTTGCTTGAGATAGGTTTCATTTTTTATTGTAAGCTCAAAACAAAGAAATTTTTTGCTTGAGATAGGTTTCATTTTTACACAAGCTTGAAATAGAGAAAAATTGTGCTTGCGGTAGGTTTCATGCCCCCCAGCATAAGTTGCAGGGGGTATGCCCCCCAAGCATAAATTGAAGAGGCACATGCCCCCCAAACTTCGTTTGATATGCCTAAGTAGACTATTATTTACTAATAGATGAATGAAATGAAGGTCCATTTACGAGATCAGATTAAAGACTTGACTCGATTAGAGGGGGGTCTGTTTCATTTTTTAACGAGCTTGACACGGGAAAAGAACTATGCTCATGGAACCTTATCATGGATTCCAAAAGGACAATGCTCTGAAAGGAATACATGCCAAGGGATATTCCTTGATCATGGCTTCCAAGAGGTCTTCATCATATGGAATAACAATTCTCTAGAAGGAATAAATGTCAAGTAAGTCAATAGGGGTAGGAAGATCAAACTACAATGTCCCCATTGAAGGGTTCATCGTGTCACTTATCAAATCTAAGTCAAAGGAAGTTAAGCATACATCCAAAGGATCATTTTCATTGGTAAGTGAAGGAATGGGATAAGTTGCCACATAATTAACCTGTGGTGGGGTGGATACCACTTGCGTATAGGGAACATTCAAGGATGTTGGATGGTTGGCAGTCATATCAGGGACGAAAAATGAAAGTTGGCTAATAGTCGCAATGTTTCCATTATGAGGGCAATACATCACACGAAAGAGTGTGGACATGACAACTTTCATGGCATAAACATATTCTCTCCCAAGGATCAAATTGAAATCTAAGGGGCCTTGGACTACCATAACATCAATATTGATACATCACACGAAAGAGTGTGGACATGACAACTTTCATGGCATAAACATATTCTCTCCCAAGGATCAAATTGAAATCTAAGGGGCCTTGGACTACCATAACATCAATATTGATACATCACACGAAAGAGTGTGGACATGACAACTTTCATGGCATAAACATATTCTCTCCCAAGGATCAAATTGAAATCTAAGGGGCTTTGGACTACCATAACATCAATACTGATACATCACACGAAAGAGTGTGGACATGACAACTTTCATGGCATAAACATATTCTCGCCTAAGGAGCAAATTGAAATCCAAGGGCCTTGAACTACCATAACATCAATAGAAACAACTCTCCCTTCCAAGGTAATAGCAAGTTGAGGAAGGATCCATAGAGGTTCACTATCTCTTCTGTTAAAAGCCAATAGAGTTTGAGTAGCAAACACAAGTTGAGGGGAACCCAAAGCTTGCCAAGTAGCTGGGGATAAAATTCAAATGGAAGCATGTTCATCTACAATAGTGCATCACACGTTCTTATCACAAGATTTCACAATGATTTGGAAAGGGATGCAAGAAGGTAGATAGGGTTATGTTAGTCTATTCCAATAAAAGGAAATGGCCTTAGTACTTGGAGGGGGTTTCGTTGAAACAAGTGAAATGCCCCCTTGTGCGGTGCAATATGAAGTAACAAGAAGAACGTGAGCGGTATTAATTTTTCTCTCTAAGGGGAGAGTGGGATCAACTGAAGATGGAATTGAATTGGCATTTTCATCAACAAATGGTTCATCAATCTGAGTGATACGAGTTTCACTCTCCAAGGGAAGAGTGGGATTGACATAACTTGAAATAAGATCAATCACTTCATCAACTAATGTCATGTTAGGAGAAATATTATGGTAACTAGTTGGAAGTTGCTGCTGAGAAACAGTAAGGTTTTCCAACAATTTAGAGGCTTCATCCATATGAAGGAAAAGGTGAATTTGATGACTCCCTTTGCATAACCTATAAGGAAACCTAATTTTACCCCTTTTATTAGGATATTTATAATCATTGGTTGATGGATCAACAACAAGTTGATGAGAATCTTGGGACCACACTTCTAAGACCTTAGGAATACCATGATAATTGATAA
>APFE030307379.1:190706-210494 GCA_000404065.3 Pinus taeda
TATAACCAATGGACAATGAAAGTAAGCATACACTATATCAGATCCAATGGACAATATAGTGAGAAAGAAATACTCTTTTGTACTATAATTGAATGAAAAGGAGAGATGCAACCTAGCTTTGATGTTGGAAAATCTCCTTCCAATAGTCTTCAATCCTCCCTTAAATGACAAGCTTCCAGCCTCAAATTGATAGCATAAGTTTACATCAAAAGTCAACCCCTTCCCCTCTGGTCTGTAGTGAATTTATAAGATAGAGAGGAGAGGGTTAGAGATCCTCTTTCTAAGGATCAGATCCATAAAGATGGGGATTAGGGTTCCAAAATGAGAGGGAATAAATTCATGAACTTTGGGATGAGGCCCAAATAGGTAGGGGCTTGAGTTGTTCTTGTTGATATAATGTTACCCAATAAAGCTTCTAGAAATTTCCTTTTATTTTTACCTATGTTAAAAGGTTGCCGCACTTTTTAATAGAAAACATAGCGACAGATTGTGCTGGGCACAATGATTGGAACTTCATTTGCGCAAATAACTGCTAGGAAAAGCATGAAAATGCTTGAAATTAGGTTTTTTAACCATGTAATCAAGGATTCTTGTTGTTTTAAGAATGGTCTTGCTTCCAACATTGTAGGGGATTGCTTGCAAGAGTTTATCAGATAATGAGAGATCCAGATTTGTGATCATTTGACAAAATGGCGTGTAACACTCCATAAAATAATTAATCAAAGTTGGTTCAAGTTGTTCCAACAATTATGTGAAATATTGTAAAAGCAATAAAGTTAGGAGATACAAATAGATTTTGAAACTGGATCTAAATAATTATTTTTCTGAATAAATAAAGTTTATTTCATTATTTCTTTGTTTTATATATATATATATATAGACTACCTAGGTACCCACGGGATTTGAACTGGTGACCTATTGCAAGGAGTGCCTTAACAGCGCACCCAATCACCATCAATCCAAAGCCCCGTGGGCTTATATTTTAATTGTTTTCATTTCTTTCATTGTTCTTTATTTTTATAATTTTATTCTTTATTTTTCCTATTTAATCTCAATATCATTTACCCAGTTACATTCCATTTTTTATTCATTTTTTGTAAAATTAGTTGTTTATTATTTTTACATATTCCATTTATATTTATATAACATTTTTTACAAATTTTATTGTATTAATTATAGTTCTTAAAAAAAATATCTTTTATAACATTAATATATTTAAACACTTTATTTCCTTTCATATTTGGATGTAGCAAATTCATCCATATACATTAATTCACTTCATATAAAAATTCTCGGTAACACAAAACTAATTAAGTGATCAATAATATTAACCATAACCAATTAAACAAAATTTATTATTTAAAAATATATTAAATTATTAAAAAAAAAACAACAAAACAAAAACAACAAAACTTTTTATATTAAAAAAGGCATGTCACAAATTTATTAAAAATATAAAATTTTGTATTTATCATTTATATTAGTCTTATCCACCATCGCTTTATTTAAAGGCAATTACAAAACCCCATTGAGAAAGGAATGTAATATGTGGAATATTTTTAAGAGTGCCCCTTTTCTCACATTATCAATATAAGCCTAGTCATAAAGAAATGTATAGGGTTATGATTTTCTTGGCAGGATGAAGGGAAAATGCTATTGGATAAATGAAGTTTTGTTCACAATATACATCTAAAACATGAATCTAATGCATTTTGATAAATCTAACGAATCTATCCAACCTTAAGTTAAGAATGTCAAGAAAGTTTTTATGATGTCGTTGTTGTACTATATTTTATATACCTATAAAAAATGAAAGAATGTAAGTGGACATGATTATGAAAGAATGTAAGTGGACATGATTGAATATCTATAAAGAATGTAAGTGGACATGATTGAATATCTTTTGGAGGAATTTATTCAACTTTCAGATTAGAATATTAAAAAATAAATAAAAAAAATTAATTGGATATTAGCTCTTCATTTGTCTTTACCAATTATTTCATATCATTTATATATATTTTATTTTTTATTATTTTTTAAAGGGAAGTTCCCAATGCTGTTTTGCATTTTATAATTTTAAAATTCATGTTTTATTTGATTTTAATCTTGTATTATTTATTTTTAATTTTTATGATATAATCAAATGAAAGATATCATTTTGTTAGTATGATATAATTAAATGAAAGATATTATTTTTTTAGTTGTTTGTTTACTTGCACTCATGATATATCTAATCAAACTATCTCATTTGTATATATAGTTCAAAATTATCGAATTAAATTATTTCATTTGTATATATGTTTAGTTTTTAGAAAGAAAGTTCGAATTATCTCATTTATATATATGGTTTATTATTTTTTGAGAAGAGAAATTTTAAATATCATGTTTTGTATTTTAAGTTTTTCAAGATTTATGTTTTATTTGAATTTAATCTTACACTTTTTTTAAAAACATGTTTATATGATATAATCAAAAGAAAGATACCATGTTGTTGGTTAGTTGTGAAGGATGTAAGAATCTTTGTTTTTATATATTTATTTTCCAAAAATACTCTATCATAACAAAATACCTAGCAAGAAGGGGTTGATACCTAAATCTCTTTTGAACAAAGAATATTTAATATAGAGATTTTATTTTGGAGATTAACCGACAGAAGATACTATGTTGTTAGTTAGTTGTTTACTTGCACCTATGATATGATGAAATGAAAGAAGGATACAAGAATCTTCGTTGTTATATTTTCTTCAAAATAATCTTTAGCATAACAAAGCACATAACAAGGAAGAGTTGATACCTAAATCTCCCTCGTACTAGTAATATCTAGTATAGAGATTTTATTTTGGAGATTAACCAACAAGGTGTTTTTTTGCATGTGGAAAAAGTGGTTTCCATGAAAAATTCTTGTGCTATATCCACTCACTTTAATCTATGTAGATCAAACAAAGTAGTGTTGACCTAATACACATATTTTTGTATTCCAACAAGGAGAGTAGAAAGGGTTTTGTGGTTATAAATTATTGGGGATTTCTAAAATATATTAATGAGATATTGTTTTGATATAACCAATTTGGTATTTTTTGGTTTTAGTAGAAGCTTCTTCCATGCAAAAGCCTTATGTTGAATCTTCATCCAAGTGGAGCTAATGAGCTAGTGTTAGGGAGTGGATATTGTTTCTCTTGCCTTCATTGGAAAAGGAGTCGTACAAAGGCCTTGTGGTCACAAATTTTGGATACTTGTGACTCACTCCTATGCCTATAACTCTTTTATCATATCATTTCCTTAATCTAAAGATGGAATCAACATTGACACACTTATGGCTAGGTAGAAGAGCTACCTATTAGCAATGGGTTTCACATGTCATCTTTTTAAAACAAATTATTAAAGAAATGGAATTATTTGTACAATGTTACAAAATAGTCTGCATTATAAAAGAGATGAGTTAATTGCCACTGGTTTATGATTTTTAAATGTGATGGGAATAATATGGTTTACTTATTTTTTCGTACATTTAACTATTATATTCTCATATTGGTTGAAAATCCATGTGCGCATCAATTTTTTTTATTGTGATTGCACTACACTAGGGTTTTAGATTTTAGATACATAAAGAATACAAATAGAACATTAAAGAAACTCACAATTATTGTTATGTTTTATTTTTTGATAAGCAGAATATTTATATTATTAATAAGGTATTTTATAATTTGATTCGCTATTTGGGCCTGATATTCAATATCTTGATCCCTATACAACTCACATCTAGGTCACTTTTTTAAGTTTTAATTGTTTGTCTAAGTTTAAATGTCCAATTAGAAATTTAACATTTCAAAGGCCAAAATTCAGCTTGGTCATTTTACAACATTTTAGGAGAAGATATGTCTTTTTTAATTTAATAGTTGATGATGTTGTAAACTAACAAGCCGCACTTATCTCCCTTTTTCTTATTTATATCAATCCAACATATTAATCAAGGGTGGTTTAGGTCTTGAATGTTAACTTCATTACCTCATTTAATTTGGTTGAAGGAACCAATTATTTTTCTTAATTAGTTTGAATTATCTTATTCACTTGTTCTCTTCACCCCACCACACCTCTTAAGGGATAATCAAGCAAGAAAGTGTCTAATGGGGAAGGTGATGGCTTGGTTACAACTACATCTATATCAAAAGAAAGATATATTCTTAGATACCTAGTGATGTGATTTAGAATATTAGATTGTTGTGCTGAGATCCTCTTGAGATTAGAAACAAAATGCTTTCATTGTGCTCAAGGATTCATGAATTTTTGCAAGTGAAATGATGAGTTTTTATGTTAATTGTATGAGAAATTTAACATAAATAAGAGAATGAACAACAACATAAACATGTACAAAACATCATCAAAAACACATTACAACAGGAACATGATAAAGGAGTTCACCCCTCCTGGGCTATGTCTCCTTGGTCCAACTTTCAAAGGCTTGGGCCTCTCTATTATGCTCAAACGTGTAAAAATTTGTGTTTACAATGCTCAAATGCTCTAATGAGTTCAATGCTTCAATGAGTCCAGAATGTTAAAAAATGGTTATCTAGCCTCTTTTTTTCATCTAATTTGGTGAAAAACTCAAGAAGTTATGACTTCCCCTTGTTTTCCAATATTCGCTCCATAAATTGCCCCATTTCCAGCATGATCCTGCAAAATAGCTCCAAAAAGCACTAACTGAGTGAAAACTTCACTGTGCAACGGTCCATAATCTATCGGCACTGACTGTCCCATCGCAAATCGCAATCGGCAGTCTTATGGTCTATGAATGCGGTGGAGCGATGTGTGATTGCGATATGGTGGACCCAATTGTACTACTAACTCTAGCCCATAGTTGCCTCGCATCCGAGATCCTTTCACAAATCACAATCAGCGGAGAATCGACGGGTAACATAATGTGGGACTTTGCCTTTTTTGGTTGTGTGATTGCGATTTGTGATTGCTATTATCACATCGCAACCCGGGTACGTTGGAGGCCGATTTATGCAATGATTTCCCCGTTGAGAAGTGCGATTGCTATTTATCGCATCGCAACCCAACCTTGCTTAGGGTTGATTCTTTAACACGACCTGCGTACGATATGTGAAATGCGGGGGCCAATGGAAGCCTGCCACCTGGCGCTTCCCCATTCGCTAAAGGGCCTTGCCACATCATCTTTTCTTGCCATTTGTCTAATTCAAACCTAAAATTTGACTTGCTCTAACTTCTTCATACGAGCTTGGATTCGAGTGTCGTTTGCACCGTTGGAATTAGAATGATGAGATCTTTGATCTGAAGCTAATTTTACCAAGATTCTGACACTTCAATTTTTGAGCTTAATTTTGAGCACCTGATCACTCCTCCCCACTGGAAGCCTTTTAGATCCCAAAATGATCACTTACAATTGTTCAGCAGGTGAGGGTACAGTTCCCTCACCTTTCCAACCTCTATCCATTTGGCTTTTAAAGGTTTTGTACCCTTGAGCCCCACTCGAAGATAATCAATACTTCCCCTTTTTGATGTCCTTGTTCTTCTGTCAACTATAGTATCTTGCTAAAGCTCGTAAAGGAATTATGGAGAAAAGTCTTCAATAGATGGAATCTGAATATTCTCTCCTTTATCTTCAATCAAAGGAGGCTCATATAACATTAAATTCTCAACATTAACAACAACATAAATTTGCATATATGAAGGCAAATCCAACCTGAAGGCATTGTTACCCATCTTTTCCAAAATTTTGAATGGACCATATCTAATTGGTTTTAGCTTTTTACCTCCTCCTTGGAGCTTTTCTTTGTTAATGTGAACCCAAACTTCATCACCATCTTGGAACTTGTGATCTTGACGATGCTTGTCGTGCCTTGCTTTGTACTTGCCTTGGCTTTTCTCAAGTTGTTCTTGAACCTTTTGGTGCACTAATTGGATTTTTCAATGAACTTTCTTGCTTTGTCTATGTCACTATGGCCTTCGATAGAAACATACTTGCCAAAAATAAAATCCAAAGGAGATTTAGGCAAGTATCCCATGCATGCCTCAAATGGCGAAGTTTGAATGGAAGAGCAATTGGCTCGGTTGTAAGCATGTTGAATATAGTGCAAATGTTCATCCCACAACTTAGGATGCTTACTGCAATACCCACGAAGAAGATGTATCACTGTTCTGTTCACCACTTCTGTTTGACCATCTGTTTGTGGATGAAAGGTTGTACTCTTTTTCAATTTGGCGTCCATGAATCCCCACACGCTTGACCAAATATTCCCAACAAAGCGAGAATCTTGATCACTAACAATAGATATGGGCAATCCAAAATGCACCCAAACATTCTGAACAAATAACTGAGCACTTTGTTCAGCGGTAACTTGTTTTTTACATGGCATCAAGATACACATTTTGTTGAACCTATCCATAGCTACATACAAATAATCATGACCTCTTTTTGACAATGGAAGACCTCCTACAAAATCCATAGAAACACTCTCCCATGGTTGTGAAGGAACCGAAAGTGGTGTGTACAATCCTAACTTCCTATTACTAGTCTTTTTATCTGCCCTACGTTAACAAGCGAAAGATTTGTTTTCTTGCTATGAGCTCTCACAATATATTCTACTCCATATTTGAATACATGATATTAATTTTCATGTCTATGGAAGATAACTTTTCTGTCATAAAGGTACGGGTTGCCCAGAACTATGCCACATAGATCTAACGGCACAATGTCAGGCTCCACTTCATCTATGAAATTTGTAGTAATGGCGAATCTCAGTTTACACTTTCTCATAACCTGCAATTGCGCATTGTCACACACCCATCCAAGTGGATACAGTTTATGATGTGGAATGATTTCCAAATTTAAACTTTTGACAATGTTTTCAGAGATAAGATTGGCTTGAGAGCCACTATCGAAAAGTGTATCAATCTTGTTGTGTTTTGATATCACCGTTATGTGAAAAAAGTTATATTCTCCTCTTTTCGTTTGGAGTTTCATTTTGCGAGTCTGAAGAACTAGTGCTGGCAATGGATTCTTTTCCTTTTAACCCCATGGATGTGATTTTAGTTTCATCACCAGAATTGGATCCCAAATCCTGTTGAGTGGCTGCAGTTGTCTTTTGTTTTCCCTTGTTGTTGTTTCTCTTTGGTCTCATTTCGGGATGAAGCTTTTAACAATGAGCTTCATCATGACCCTCTCTAGAACAATGTTTGCATGTAACTTTCTCTCCTTTTTTGATAGACACATTTTTTTGTGCCTTCCCTTTGAAAACTTTTTCCTTTCCTTCACTCTTAAATGGATTTTTACTACCTTCTTCTGGGGTGTTTTTCCCTCTTGCCTCAAAATTAGTGGCTTGCACACACACATCATCTAGATTATTGGGATTAAACATTAAGATAGTAATGCCTAAGGTAACCTTGTAAACCCCCTATGTACTTCAACAATGTGTCCTGTGATTGCAGATCTACACCTAACATCAAAGACCTTTTTTTTCTGAATTCTTGGGTGTAATCTTGCACATTTTGACCTTTAAGTTGTCTAAAATTCTGTCAAGTCATGATGGATTTCTTCATATAAGTTAGAGGGTAGAATTGTATTTTGATTGCAGCAATAAAATCATTCCAAGAAATTGAGATCTTACCGTGTTTTTTAATCTCCTATTGGGTCTTTGATTCCCATCATACTAGTGTTGCACCCTCCATTCTCAAGGAAGCTAATTGAAACTTTATGTCATCCTCTTGAAGGTTTTGAATCCTGCAATAGACCTCCACCTGACAAATCCAATTATCAAGCTTCTCTGCATTCACTTCACCATTATACATGGGCAGCTCAAATTTAACATCAAGTTTTTAAAAAGGTGATTTACTAGTTCCTTTTGAAGTATGATGATGAGTATGAGTAAGGGTTGTGTTAGTGGAAGAGGGTGAAGATGCTTGTGAAGACGAAGATGAAGAAGATGGTAGAGAGGGTGGAGGTTTGTCTCCATTTCCATTACCTCCTCTTGAAGAGCATTTTCCTTTGGGAGGTTTGGAACTTTTCCCTAGCAACCTGGTATTCCTCTCTTCATAGAGGACCTTTACCATCTCTATCATATCAAAGAAAGCCTTTTTGAAGGTATTCTCATCTTCTGTCATGTTTGACGGTTCTCCTTCATGAGACATGATCTTTGGAGTTTCAACTGCAACTTGAGGCTGAACTGGTGTTGGAGATTATGGCAACCTTGCTCTCCTTCCCCTTGACCCAACTTCAGGGCTTCCAACCAACTTTCCTTCACCTCTTCTGAGATTTAACCTTGTAAGCATGACATAAACTTGCAAACCATTAAATACTTCTTTCATAAAACAAAGCTAGTGCTCTGATACCAAAATGATCTGATTTAGAATATTAGATTGTTGTACTAAGATCCTCTTGAGATTAGAAACAAAATGCTTTCATTGTGCTTAAGGATTCATGAATTTTTGCAAGCAAAATGATGAGTTTTTATGTTAATTTTATGAGAAATTAAACATAAATAAGAGACTAAACAACAACATAAACATGTATAGAACATCATCAAAAATACATTACAACAGGAACATGATAAAGGAGTTCACCCCTCTTGGGCTACATCTCCTTGGTCCAGCTTCTAATGGCTTGGGCCTCTCTATTATGCTCAAACGTGTAAAAATATGTGTTTACAATGATCAAATTCTTCTAAAACCGACTCCAATGAGTCTAGAATGTTCAAAAATGGTTATCTAACCTCTTTTCTTCATCTAATTTGGTGAAAAACTCAAGAAGTTATGACTTTTCCTTGTTTTCCCAATATTCGCTCCACAAACTGCCCCATTTTCGGCATGATCCTACAAATTAGCACCAAAAAGTGTTAACTGAGTGAAAATTTCACTACGTGGCAATCCATAATCTGTCGGCATCGACCGTCCCATCGCAAATCGTAATCGTTGGAAAACCGGTGGTCTTATGGCCTGTGAATACGGTAGGGCGATGTGTGATTGCGATATGGAGGACCCGACGATACTATTAACTGTAACCCATAGTCGCCTCGCATCCGGGATCCTTTCACAAATTGCAATCGGCAGAGAACTGACGGGTAACATAATGCAAAACTCTACCTTTTGTGGTGTGCGATTGCGATCTGCGATTGCAATTATTGCATCACAACTCGGGTACACTGGGGGCCGATTTCTGCAATGTCTTCCATATTGTGAAGTGTGATTGTGATTTATCGCATTGCAACCCAACCTTGCTTGGGGCCAATTCTTTAACATGACCCGCCTGCAATATGTGATTTGTGAAATGCAGGGGCCAATGGCAGCCTGCCATTTGGTGCTTCCCCATTTGCTAAAGGGCCTTGCCACATCATCTTTTCCTACCATCTGTCCAGTCAAACATGAACTTTTACTTTCTCTAACTTCTTCATACGAGCTCGGATTCGAGTATCGTTCACACCATTGGAATCAAAATGACGAGCTCTTTGATCTGCAACTAAGTTTATCAAGATTCTGACACTTTGAGTTTTGAGCCTAATTTTGAGCACCTTATCACCTAACATACCTCCTTGGTGCCACTTATTATAGACTTGTATTGGTTGATGTAGCTCGAACAAGTGTTCTGGCCTCACGTGGTGTTAATGAGGGTAGGAACATAAGAGCGGAAAATATCTCCAAGCCCAAGTTACTCTATTGAATGTAAATGTCTTAATTAAATTAATTAATCAATTTTGATTATTTTCCAAAGTTTTAGCTTAGGCAAATAGATTAATTAATTAGTAATAATTGAGACATGATCGATTTTCTTCTAGAGACTTCTAGTAAAGCTTCTAAGTGATCTTCGCTGTCAATTAGATCATTTCATATCTAGATCTTGGTCATTAATTTTTCAACGAGAGATTATAAATGAAATTGATGGGCAAACTTGGAGATCAATTCATTGCAATGAGGAGGGCACAGTGATAACATGAGGATTGACACCAGTGAGGGTTTTAGTAGCAATTAAAGTAACAAATATTTTTGCAATTTTCTTTCATCAGTATTCTTCCAATTTCCGAGATCCGAAGCGGGAATTCTCCGAAATTTATTCTGCAGGCGGAGAGGTCGAGATTTCTAGGAGAGGCCATATAAGTTGCCAGTTTAACAAATTGAGATTTCTAGCTGCAGAGTGAATTGCAGGAAATTAGTGCGATTGCAGGAAAAGGTCGATTTCAGGATCAAAATAGATTGTTGGAATTCGCAATGGGAATTGAAAGAAACGTTGTGTCAGGTTGTAGAGGGAGGCCATAAGCATTCTAGTGGTCAAATTGACTTGTGGAGGTGAAGAAATAATTTGCCAAAGCTTTGCCATGGTTTGGCAAGTAGTTGTAATATCTATCAATTGTAGAATTTGTTGAAGATTAATAATAAAACCCTCAAATCTGAAGCACTGGTTTTCCCGTCCGGTTTTTCGATGGACGTTTTGTCCAAAAATATTGTGTCCATTTTGTGATTGGTTTTCTATTAGAGTTTCCATTGTTTATTTAATTGGTGAAATTTGCATTTGTGTTTTATTCATTATTTGCAATAAATAATTTGTTGGGACAAATAATATGTTTAAATACAGGAGAATAATAATTTGATTAACTGCAATAGAATTTCGCATCGTATCATAGCAAATGTGAAGCGCAAGGGTTTAATACCGAGATCGATTTCTAGAATTACTTGGAGGAATTTTACCAGTGTTATTTTATGTAAGAAGGTAGGTCGAGTTCAACAATGTGAATTGTTAAAGCACATTTCCAGAGGCAGTGCGAATGTTGGGATCGAGTTTCTAGTTGCAAGTGCGAATTGCAGGAAATTTGTGTGATTATGGAAAGTGTGAATTCCCGTAGGCAGATTACAAGAAAGGGTAGATTACTGTAATTACAGGAAGTGTGAACTGTTGGGAAAGAAATTTGTAGGATAGCCAAGCGAATTGCTAGAAAGGGCCGATATCACTTGCAAAGGGAGATCATGATGTTGTCTAGGCACTGTTATTTACTAGTAAAAGATATTATTTTTATTTTCTCGAGGACTTCAGTAAGGGTTTCAACAAGATTGAGGGATCAAGATAGGTTGGATGGTGCATCAAACTTTGGTTTATGGAGAATCTGGTGCCTTCTTAATTTAGAAGAGCACGGACTGCAGTTGTTTACTACGATACATATTGTTATACCAACATATCCTATAATGTTGCATGATTATTGGAAAGATGATGCCAAGGATAGGTGTATTATTTTAGATGGGGCCAAGGAGCACATAGTTCCACGTTTAGCAGAAGAAGATACAACCAAGAAGATGTGGGATGTCATCAATAAAATTTTCGAAGATAAAAATATGAATCGGAAAATGATCCTAAGAGTGAAGCTTTGAAGCACTAGACAAAATAAGGGAGAAAATGTTTTTAGTTACCTCACCCGCATCAGGACAATCAAAGATGAGCTAACAACCATTGAAGAGAAGGTTGAGGACGAAGATCTTGTGAGAACAACCCTTAATGGGTTTTAGAAGCTGTGGGATGTTTTCATGCAAGTGGTTAGTGGAAGATTTGATTTTCCTAGTTGGGAACACTTGTGGAATGACTTCACACAGGACAAGCTTCGACTGAGCCTTGTGAAAGTAAATAGTGATACTAGCAATAGTTCTGAGCAAAAGGGAGATGACATCGAGAATGTTGCTCTTGAGAACAAGGGAAAAGTGAAGAAGGAATCCAATAAGAGGTCAAACTCCAAGGAGGAAAAGAAGAAGGGCATGTCGAAGATCAAGCGCTATGGTTGTCACGAGTTTGGCCATTACTGCAGCAATTTCCCACATAAGAAGAAAGGTGACAAGAAGCAGATAGCGACAATCGCATATGAGCTTTTGACTCAGATAGAGGATGAGTGTGCACTCATCGCTTGCAACAACAATTTAGAAGAGTTGTGGCATAGTGAAATGAGTCATGGGGTACTAAAGGCGATTTAAGTGTTCCAGAGGTGGGCACTGAGCACGATGGTATTGAATATAGAACAACTTCATCGCTAAGAGGGAGTGTTGGTTGACGTATCTCGAACAAGTGTTCTAGCCTCGAGTGGTGTCAATAGGACTAGGAACACAAGAGCGGAAAATATCTACAAGCCCAAGTTATTATTTTGAATGTAAATGTCTTAATTAAATTAATTAATCAATTTTAATTATTTTCCTAAGTTTTAACTTAGGAAAATAGATTAATTAATTAGTAATAATTGAGACATGATTGATTTCCTCTAGAGACTTCTAGTGAAGTTCCTAACGATCTTAGCCATTGATTAGATTATTTTAGATCTAGATCTTGGTCGTTGATTTCTCAACAAGAGATTATAAAGGAAATCAATGGGCAACCTTAGAGATCAATTGATTGTAGTGAAGAGGGCACAATGATAGCATGAGGATTGACACCAATGAGGGTTCCATCAACAGTTGAAGTAGTAAATATTTCTAGAGTTTTCTTTTATCAATATTCTTCTAGTTTTCAATATCTAAAGGAGGAATTCTTCTAGAGTTATTCTACAAAAAAATAGGTTGAGATTACAAGGAGAGGCCATACCAGATTGCCAAGAGAGGTCGTATGAGTTACCAGTTTTGCAGATCGAGGTTTCTAGTTGCGGAGGGTATTACAGGAAATCAATGCAATTGCAGGAAAAGTATGATTGTAGGAATTTGCAGCAGATTACAGGAATTCACAGTGCACATTGTAGGAAAGGCCGTGTCAAGTTGCAGAGGGAGGTAGTAAGCCTTCTTGTGGTCAAATCAAACTGTAAAGGTGAAGAAATAATTTGTCGAAGCTTTGCTCTAATTTGGCAAGCAATTGTAATATTTATCAATTGCAAAATTTACTGAAGATTAATAATAAAACCATCTGATCTGAAGAATGGGTTTTCCCTTCAGGGTTTTTCCAGGGACATTTTGTCCAGAAATATTATGTCCATTTTGTGATTGGTTTTTTATTAGAGTTTCCATGCTTTTTTAATTAGTGAAATTTGTGTTTGTGCTTTGTTTGTTATTTGTAGTAAATAATTTGTTGAGACAAATAGCATGTTTAAAGATAGGAAAATAATAAACCGATTAACTTTCAGACTTTCTCTATTGGTCCTTCCACCAACAAATTTACTATTGTTCCATTTTTAGCCTAAGAAAACCTTGACTTGAGGTAGGCTTCCTTTAGATGGTGTATCTCCACGCAAAGTTCACACTTAAAGTTATATACTTCTAATATACTATGGTTCAATTTCATATCTTTATAATCTTTATATACTTCTAATATACTCTCGTTCCATTTAATATCTTTATTTTCTTTATATACTTCTAATCTACCCCTCTTCCATTTAATATCTTTATAATCTAAAATAATATTGTTCTGTAAAACCTTTACTCAAGTTATTTGATTTTAAACAAACCTTAATGCAAGTGGGAAAAACCATTAACATGTTGGATTGGATCTATCTCAATAAATTTACTTAAAAGATTTTTATTTTTTGAGATTTTCCTTTTCTCAATAAAAAAAAAGAAGTAGATTTCCCAATATTATCGAGATCAAAGTGGGGGATAGATATCAGTGCCTCCTTAAAGTGAAGGAATCCTTATTTGAAGAATCTAAATATACTCTTCCCATATGATTCATCCTCAATAACTTTACTAATCAAACATCCCTCATTAAATTATGTGATTAATACATTCTAAAAGTATATATTTTTATTAAACCCCTATGATGTCTTTGATAAGAAGAGTCAAAGTCAAAGAACCATGATTTTATGTTCTTCTTCAAAATCATATGATTTTTCTCTGTGGATTTGTGAAATAAACCACCTTTATTAAGTTATTGTGATGTATACATTACAAATATATATCTTAATATAAAGCCTTTATGATCTTTCCTTGATGGGTTTGTGAAATAAACCACCTTTATTAAATTATTGTGATAGATACATTACAAATATATATCTTATTATAAAACCTTTATAATATCTTCCATAAAAATAAATAAAAAATAAAAAATATATATCTTATTATAAAACCTTTATAATATCTTCCATAAAAAAAAATAAAAAATAATACACAGCGATCAACCATGTCCAGCAAACCAGGATAATGTTATCTCATGGCTAGGTAATGTTGAGCAATAAAACATCCTGTTATAAAGCATTTAATAGTGAGCAATTAACACTCTGTTACGAAGTATTTAATACTGCAGAGTTAAGTTTACATTTTTGCATTTAAAGTTATTTAGATTCCAGGTTATAAACTTATAATATTAAATACTTTAAAGTTGAGTTTTTATTGTGGTGGAAGCTAAGTATCCAAGTACGAGATGGGAAGAAAAAGTGAAGTCGCTCAAATTCGACATGGGAAGAAAAGTGAAGTCTCTGTACCTGGTTGTGGGCTACCATGCTCGGAAGAATAAAGTAAAATGGCGTATAATATACCAGAAAAACATAGAGAGCACTCGACAGAGCACTACGTAGGCAGTGGAAAAGGTTGTAGTGATTATATGGTCGCTATGTACTTTGATCAATGTAGAAGACCAAGTTTGGAAGTCCAATACAGTCAGATTCTTTGCTTGCGAGAGAGAACAATGCGCGAAGTACAGACTGGAAACGGAGGTCAGAAAGAGAGGGTTTTTGTGAGACCAAAAGGAGAAAATGAAATTGAGCGGAAAAAGAACAGGGAATCAATTCACTTTATTCATCCCAACACTTTGCTTTGCTTTGCTGCTGTTACTTCACATATGTTAAAATTGGTGGCTCTCCCATTATTGCTGTACCATGAATGCCAATTGAAAGAATGGTCTGCGCAAAATGAATAAAGATCAGACTCAGACTAGTATTTAATAGCAGGGGAGGGTTGCGGGTTGATTCTTAGTGCTTCTTGTTGTGAAGAGAGAAGAAAATGGCGGGGAACGATCCAAGTTCGAGCCAGCCGCTGTCTCGGACCTTGACGAGATCACAAACAATGGCGACCATGCCTGAATCGGCAATTGACAGTGAAGTCGTCCCTTCCTCCCTCCGCGAAATCGCTGCGATACTTCGTGTGGCGAATGAGATTGAGCCTGAATGGCCTCGTGTCGCATATCTCTGTGAGCATCACTTGCCGTAAATCCTGTTTTCGTCTCTTTATCTCTCTGTAACTAGGGTTTTGTCTTTAATTGGGTATGCTTTGCTTTGCTTTACTGCAGGCCGGTTCTATGCATTCGAAAAAGCCCATAAGCTCGATCCCACGTCCAGTGGCAGAGGTGTTCGCCAGTTCAAGACGGCTCTCCTGCAAAGACTCCAGAGGGTATGACTCCTTTACCAGAAAACTAGTAAACCTGCTCTTGTCACTAAAAGTCGCTTCACCATAAGCTTAGCAGAAATTCGTAACTGAATAATGTGATGTTTGTGTGACTCGTTCAAACTTCATCATGAGACCAATGGATTGCTTAATTGTTGGAATCAAAATTTTAATATATTTTAAAGATTTATTATGTATTAAAGATTTATAATAGTTAAGAGTGTTTTTTTTTTTTAAGAAGTTACCAGGTTAAGTTTAGAGTGATAAAACTATTTTCGCTGGCTAAAATCTCTCTAAAATTACTTTTACTTAGTTAAAAAAAATCTATTGTCACTTAACGAAATAAGTTTACAATTCAAGACTTAGAGTCACTACCACCCGGTCCCTTATGGATCACCACTCGGTCAATCTAGGTTGTGTTGTTTATCAACCTGCATAAGTTGTGTGGTTTATCAACTTGCATGAATGCATAACGGCCAAAGATGGTTGTCATCACCGCGAGTTTGACAACTAAGTTATGATAGGTTTTCCCACTGTTATAAACAAAAAAGTGAGATAAACAATTTCATATTATATATTAACAAATAATAAAATCAATGCACATCCAAAAACCTTAAATATGTTAACACAACTTGTATCCACATCATAAAAAATTATATATCATTAGATTTATTGCTAATATAAATTCATTTAAAACACAAATCTATCTTTATGTGCAAATATCTTTTAGTGTAAAATTTGAAGAAAAAAAATTGCATTTATCTTATTTCTTGATTTTTAAATATTATATAGATTATATAACTCAAATTTACGAGTCCAATTTTTTTTATGAATTTCAATAAAATTTTAACAATAAAATATACCAAAAACAAATATAAAATATAAATTATTTCAAAATATTTTAATTTTAAAATTATTTTTTCACTTACTTCTTGGATAATACATAAATAATTTAAATTAATATAACCTCTTAATATTAAGTTTTTCTTTTCAATTTATGATATGTACATAATTTTTTAAAACAATATAACATATTAAAATTAAGAAACAGTCCGTTCAAGTGACATGCAACATTACGAATAAATATAACATATTAAAATTAAGAAATAGTCCGTTCAAGTGACATGCAACATTACGAATAGGGTCGACGGCAGAAGAACCCAAAGTGGCCGATCTCCTAAGAAACAGTTTGATTAGGAAACAGTAAACCTAATCGAATGATCAGACAGACCACTGCAGCCCCACATATTGTCCCAGTCGTGTCAAAGAGTTCACGAAAATAACAAATCGCATGTACTAAATTATGCAATGGCAAAGTAAGTTTCAGTCAACATAAGCGAGAATATGTAAATAATATCGGAAATATCGTGATATTTTTGGCAAAATGATATATCGCCTAGAAAATATTGTGATATTTTCTGTTTTGAAAATATCGTCAAATATCGGTTATGTTTAAAAATTTAAAAAAATTATTTTTTATGCTTGTCCATAAGATATTTTCTGGACCCTCACCCATATTTTGCTAATACTGATATTTTCAACACACACAGCTCTAGATCACTGAAATTTGAGCAGATAAACAAGATTGAAAATATATATAAACATACATAATATTACAATATACATAATAAGGTTGATTTTTTTTAATATTTTATTATACATAATATTATGATAGTTTTTTTTAAACATTTATATAAAAAGTTGATATTGGTATAATTTTTTATTTATTTTTAAATTCACATGAAATTATATTTTAAAATTATTGGAATATTTTATTTATAAGTATCAATAACAAACCAATTATAGTGAGGTTGGGATTATTAATGTTTTTAATTAAAACTAATTAAACATACCTATTCATTTTTTTTATTATAGTCGACATTGCTTTTCTATTTAGAAAATATTTTATTTTTGTTTGAAGATGGACATGTGTCAACTCCATGATAAGAATGGACAGAATCACAGATCACCCTCATATTGGGTTGTAGAATGTGCCTCTCCACACAAGAATATGCACATTTTACTAATCCTTATATTCAATAAGAAAATTTTGAAACATATATTAAAACTGATTTGAACAATATACATTGGACAAGTCATTATAAACTTGTAATCAAATTGGTTGAATCTTAATGAAGTGATGGGTTAATAGTCAAATTCATTTCTATCCATCTAAATTTGAATTTTCAAGTTTGGAGATACATTGTAATAATTTACAAGTACATAGTAATATTCGAGAATTGTATTTAATGAACACAAGAGTCAAAACATTGGACAAGTCATGATAAACTTGTAATCAATTTCATTTGGATCCATGTTGTTTCTTACTTCGTCTTTTGTTGATGGAGTGTTGGATCAGGAATCAAATTCCTTTGGATTCAAGTGATCTCTCTCTTCATCTTTTATTTTGCATGGAGTTACATGGTGAGATGCCCCCAAGTTAAGTACCCAATCAATGTTATTGTTAGAAGTATATAAACATGCTTCTTCTATTGCAATAATAAATAAAACATAAGTTCTAAAGTTACAACAATGGTGTCCATACTACTAAATGGGCCTAGCTTACACCAATAACAACAACCACTCGTGGTTTTGGATACATTGTAATAATTTACAAGTACATAGTAATATTCGAGAATTGTATCTAATGAACACAAGAGTCAAAACATTGGACAAGTCATGATAAACTTGTAATCAATTTCATTTGGATCCATGTTGTTTCTTACTTCGTCTTTTGTTGATGGAGTGTTGGATCGGGAATCAAATTCCTTTGGATTCAAGTGATCTCTCTCTTCATCTTTTGTTTTTGGATGGAGTTACATGGTGAGATGCCCCCAAGTTAAGTATCCAATCAATGTTATTGTTAGAAGTATATAAACACGCTTCTTCTATTGCAATAATAAAGAAAACATAAGTTCTAAAGTTACAACAATGGTGTCCATACTACTAAATGGGCCTAGCTTACACCAATAACAACAACCACCCGTGGTTCTGGATACATTGTAATAATTTACAAGTACATAGTAATATTCGAGAATTGTATCTAATGAACACAAGAGTCAAAACATTGGACAAGTCATGATAAACTTGTAATCAATTTCATTTGGATCCATGTTGTTTCTTACTTCGTCTTTTGTTGATGGAGTGTTAGAGCGGGAATCAAATTCCTTTGGATTCAAGTGATCTCTCTCTTCATCTTTTGTTTTTGCATGGAGTTACATGGTGAGATGCCCCCAAGTTAAGTACCCAATCAATTTTATTGTTAGAAGTATATAAGCATGCTTCTTCTATTGCAATAATAAATAAAACATAAGTTTTAAAGTTACAACAATGGTGTCCATACTACTAAATGGGCCTAGCTTACACCAATAACAACAACCACCCGTGGCTCTGATACTAGTTGTTAGTAATAAAACAATAAAGCGAGAGCAATAAACAAATAAATGAAAACACATAACATCAACAACATGGACATAATGTTTTACTCTAGAAATCCTTATGGGAAAACCAACTGAACAATCATTCATGGCCCAAAGACAAATTTCCAATGGAGTCTTTATGCCTTTAAATAAGCTACATTACAAAGAATATCATGGGTTATCAAAACTGTTGGCATTATGATACAGGTGTTGTCCTTGATGGCAACTCACTCAGAGGTTTGATACAGGTGATGGCAACTTAATCAGATGACAGATCAGAATGCAGCAAGTCAAGAGAGAGGTATATGCAGGTTGATCGTGATGAAAGTGCGTATATACGTGGGTTAGCGGAGCAAAAGGTGCGTATATGTATACACGCAGGTTCACAGAACGAAAAGCGCATACATGGTCCGTGGTATTTGGTCCATGGTATTTTGGTATTGGTCCATGGTATTTGGTTTGAAATGACGACCCCAGGTATTGGGTTCATGGTATTGTTTCTATATGGTTTTGGACCATGGTATTGAGAGAAGCCTAACCTATATAAGGAGAAGATCATTAGGCAAAAGGGTAAGCAAGGAATGGATGTCTGACGAAGTGGGAAGATCTAGTATTGCTGGTTATCGGTTTGTGCTGCTTGGCTCGGGTTGGAAATGACAGCGAAGGTATAAGTAATTATCTTTAGATCTGTACGCGGGTTGTCTCTGGTGAAAGTGCGTATACACGCGGTTTTGATATAATCAAGTAGCGTATGCATTATGAGATATGCAGTTTCAGGTTGTTGTTGATTCTAGTGGTTGTTGCAGAGTTCTGGGCTCTGGTTTGTGTTCTGTGTTTTGATGACAAGGTTTTCAGTGATTCAATATTGGGTGATTTAGAGATTTATGATACAAGTATAAGTTGATGATTGTATTGCAGCAGTGATTGTTTTGTACTTATGGATCCAATCTGAAAATTGATGAAACGTGGTCCCTGAAGAAAAGAAGGTTGCAGCTTTCTGTAGGTCAGCAACTACGTACTAGTATATCCGCTAATACAAGAGCTAAGGGGGTTGTAGCTCCCTTCCAGAAGTAGCTGGAAAACAAGA
>APFE030307379.1:210514-256490 GCA_000404065.3 Pinus taeda
TTGTGTTTTCAGCAAATTTATTTTTTTCAGCTTGTTGAATGTATGGTTATGGAAAAGGGCATTTAACTACATGGGAGAAATAAGGAGAAACTGAAAACCGAGGTGGGAAAACAGAAATTTTAACACTAAGGGGGTTGTAGCTCCCTTCCAGAAGTAGCTAGAAAACGAGAGAGGGTTGTAGCCCTCTGCAGGTTGTAGCCTGCGTGCTGGTAAAGGACTGCACCAGTACATTGTAAAAGAAATTTCTTATTAAAGGAAGAAAGAGACGAATTGCAGCAGGTGGTTTTCACCCACATTGGGTTTCCACCTTATATCATGGTGTTCATGTGTGCTTCTTATGTGTGATGAGCTGTACTGTTTTACTACACCCGTTTACTGTTAATGTAGTTAATAATGTTCTGATGCATTTACTGAAGATAAGCTAACTGAATCATAAGATTACTGCATGTACGCTGGTTGCATTTAACACAGTTGCGTATATACGCGGATATACTGAATTGAAACCACGTCTATAGATCTGAGTATGTAAAATGAAAAGTAATTGATTTGATAATACTGATTCACCCCCCCCCCCTCTCAGTATTATTTGCAACAATTGGTATCAGAGCAGGTCCTTTTGAAGAAGCTTGATCGCTTGAAGGAAAAGATCCATCAGAATGGCTAGTCCAGAAAGAGAGGCACACATCAGGCCACCAATCTTTGACGGGAGCAACTTTACCCACTGGAAGATAAGAACCACAACATATCTACAATCGCTTGGAGCAGAAGTTTGGGGAATCGTAGAAGGTGGATACAATTTCCCATCAACAATTCCTACAGATGCAGCCGAGAAAAAGCAATATGAGCTCAATGCCAAAGCTGTTACTGTCTTATTGGGAAGTTTGACACAATCAGAATTTATGAAGGTCATGCATTTCAAATTAGCTAAGGAAATGTGGGACAAAATCATTCTAAGCTACGAAGGAGATGAACAGATAAAAAGAGCAAAGTTTCAAACTCTTAGAATCCGGTATGAAAATCTTAAGATGCATAGTAATGAAAGCATAGCAAATTACTTCTTGCGTATGGATGAGATTGTAAATTGTATGAGGGATTTGGGTGAAGAATTTAAGGAAGTTGTCTTAGTTGAAAAGGTTTTGAGATCCCTGTCTGCTAAATTTGATTCCAAAGTGTCTGCCATAGAAGAAAAGGAGAATCTGTAGAAAATCACCATGTCACAGCTTCACGGAATCTTAACTGCTTTTGAGATGCGAAAAGAGGGACCATCAGAACCCGCATTCAAAGCATCAGGATACATGTCAGAGGAAGAAGATGAGGTAAATTTTGTCAAGAATCTTGAAAGGGGAACTGGACGATTCAAAGGTAAGCTAGCTTTCAAATGCTTTTCATGTGGTAGAGTTGGTCACTATGCTGCTAGATGCCCTCATAACAAAGGAAAGATGTCTGAAGAAGGTAATAGAAGCTATTATACCCATGTTAAAAGTAATGGCTCATTCAATGGTAGTGAAGACATTAGAAGTCTCATGGCATATGAAAAGAAGAATGCAGAAACTAATGAAGTTACCAAATTAAATGAACAATTGGAGACAGTAACCAGGGTAAGGGAGAAATTGCAGGATATAGTAAAAGATCAGAGCATAACAATTCAGAGTCTTGAATCAAAGATCTTCTCTCTAAAAGAAGATCTTGAAAAATAAAAGGAGCGGAACATAGAAGCTCTTGAACATGAATTGATCAAATTGAAGCAACAAGTGGAAGAAGGAAGAAAAGATGAAGAAGACCTAAGGAAACAGTATCTGGAAAAGGAAGAACAACATCAGGTTGAGGTAAATATCTTAAAAGGTAAATTAGAAGAAAAGGATAAATTGTTGCGATTTCAAGATAGTACTAAGATTTTGGATGACATTCTTGGTAGTCAAAGATCCCCTAGTATCAAAACTGGTCTTGCCTTTTATGAATCTGTTGAAGGAGAATCTAGCTCACAAGGTGAGGCAAGAAACTCTAATGAGAAATCTGAAAAGCACAATGAAGAGATGAGAAGAAAACCCCATCGACAGCCAAGGAAAGAAATTCTTCAAAGGAAATCTTTTACTCCTCCACTGAATAATGTTGAATGCTATGTATGTCATAATCTTGGACATGTTGCAGCCAGATGTAGAAGTAGAATGGTTCAAGACCATCACAAAAGATCATCACATCCCAGGTATTTCAGAGGATATTGCTTTGCCTGCAATGCATATGGACACAAAGCAATTGATTGCAATAGAAGGAACATGAAATATGTAAGATGTTATTCATGCAACAAACTTGGACATAAAGCAAGGGAATGCAGGAGCAAATTTCAAAGTTCAAAACAAGAGGACCATACATCATCACAGTTTCAGAAGACAGAATTAGAAACAGAAAGGTGTGACATAACTCAGTTCGCTGACATAATAGACACAGGGGATACTGAAAGTGAAGAAATTCAGTATTCCATCTTGCATACGCTGATATAATGAAGATAAGTCGCGTATATACGCAAGTTACAGGCTGCAGAGTCGCATTTATGGAGAACAGAAGAAAGGGCAGCAGAACAGACCCAGGAAATGGTTCGGTCATGATATGAAATGGTTGGCACAGGCTCAGGGGGAACATATACTTCAAATAATGCATTATGGTTAGAAGCTATTGATAAAGTTTATGAAGCTGAATGATACATCTTGCTGTTTGATCAAAAGGAATGGTATTGCAGGCTGATGCTTATGGTGCAGATCATGAATGATAGTTATGGTTTGGAATGAATTGCTGGTCTTAAAACTTGCATTTGCTCAGGGGGAGCATGGATGGATTGATACAACTTGGCATATACAAAGGGGAGCTCAATCAGAAACTTCAGCATGTACTCAAGGGGAGTATGGACAGCAGAAGGTATATCAAGGAAGAGAATATCTTGGTCCACCCTTTGCCCTTGATGTCAAAGGGGGAGAGTGACTTGGTGTGGTGGTTGCCATCAAGTCCAAAGGGGGAGATTGTTGGCATTATGATACAGGTGTTTTCCTTGATTGCAACTCACTCATAGGTTAAATACAGGTGATGGCAACTTAATCAGATGACAGATCAGAATGCAGCAAGTCAAGAGAGAGGTATACGCAGGTTGACCGTGATGAAAGTGCGTATATACGTGGGTTAGCGGAGCAAAAGGTGCGTATACGTATACACACAGGTTCATAGAAGGAAAAGCGCGTACATGGTCCGTGGTATTTGGTCCATGGTATTTTGGTATTGGTCCATGGTATTTGGTTCGAAATGACGACCCCAGGTATTGGGTTCATGGTATTGTTTCTATATGGTTTTGGACCATGGTATTGAGAGAAGCCTAACCTATATAAGGAGAAGACCATTAGGCAAAAGGGTAAGCAAGGAATGGATGTCTGACGAAGTGGGAAGATCTAGTATTGCTGGTTATCGGTTTGTGCTGCTTGGCTCGGGTTGGAAATGACAACGAAGGTATAAGTAATTATCTTTAGATCTGTACGCAGGTTGTCTCTGGTGAAAGCACGTATACACGCGGTTTTGATATAGTCAAGTAGCGTATGCATTATGAGATTTGCGGTTTCAGGTTGCTGTTGATTCTAGTGGTTGTTGCAGAGTTCTGGGCTCCGGTTTGTGTTCTGTGTTTTGATGACAAGGTTTTCAGTGATTCAGTATTGGGCGATATAGAGATTTATGATACAAGTATAAGTTGATGATTGTATTGCAGCAGTGATTGTTTTGTACTTATGGATCCAGTCTGAAAATTGATGAAACGTGGTCCCTGAAGAAAGGAAGGTTGCAGCCTTCTGTAGGTCAGCACCTACGTACTAGTATATCCGCTAGTACAAGAGCTAAGGGGGTTGTAGCTCCCTTTCAGAAGTAGCTGGAAAACGAGAAAGGGTTGTAGCCCTCTGCAGGTTGTAGCCTGCGTGCTGGTAAAGGACTGCACCAATAGATTGTAAAAGAAGTTTCTTATTAAAGGAAGAAAGAGACGAATTGCAGCAGGTGGTTTTCACCCACATTGGGTTTCCACCTTATATCATGGTGTTCATGTGTGCTTCTTATGTGTGATGATCTGTACTGTTTTACTACACCGTTTACTGTTAATGTGGTTAATAATGTTTCTGAGCATTTACTGAAGATTAGTTAACTGAATCCTAAGATTACTGCATGTACGTTGGTTCATTTAAACAAGTCAGTATATACGCGGATTATACTGAACTGAACCGTTGTATATAGATCTGAGTATGTTAAATTGAAAGTACTGATTGATAATCTAATTCAACCCCCCCCACCCCCCCTTCGGCCCCTCCCCCCTCTCAGTATTATTTGCAACAAAAACCCGGAGCCTGAAAACTACCAACTATAAATTGACTTTGACAGAGTCAGATTTACCCTAACTAGCTTAACATTCCCAACTTGGGGGGAAAGATCTAATGTTTTTCTCATGACTATTTGAGCTAATCCTCAAGGATAGACACTCACATTCCCTAAGTGAGAATTGGGGTTTATCAAGTTTAATCTAATAATTTGTCGAATCTTCAAATATGCATTTACATTGAATCATTATGACTTGTTCCTCCAATAGACTTACTAGAAAAATTGAATTGTTTAATATACATCACTTAAGAACTAATCTAACATTGAAATGATAATTATTTTCCTCGAGCACATCAAAATGTTATGATGAATTATAGATTATAGTTTACTCAACGTTCAAAATATTTTGTGATCATTCCTAATGAGGCAAATTGATTATATGAAAAGACATGCAAAAGATTTATATCTCTCTTCTATCATAAGTTATATTATGTAGAGAATTTCTTAAATCTATATAACAAATATTTTAAGTTATGCTATTTTGAAAAAAAAAATTGTTAGTTAACTACCCTATAAATATATAAAAAAAAAAGAGATTGTAACTAGAACATTTTTTATGGAAAATGTATCAATGATCCATACTTTAAACTAAATTATCTTACAAAAAATTATTAGTTAAATTAGTTTAAAGCATACTATAACAAAGTCATCCCTCACATATAAATTGGATTTTGCTCGAATATAAATATAAAGCAACATTTATTATTTATTGTAACAATGCATCAAAACCTTATATTCATTAAAAATAGATTAATTTTTTCACACTTTCTCAATTATATATATATATATATATATAATAATATAATAATAATATATATATATATAATATTATATATATTATATATATTAAGAGATGTTTAAATACAATTAATAGTTCATTATAATATATAAATGACTTTTTATTGCTTTACAATGCAATGCTAAACCTTACCTCACACTATCATGTTTCAAAAAAGTCATGAACACATTGAAATACTCGCATCAATTTTTTCCAATGGATTTGAAACGACAGAAATTCCATTTTAAGTGGAAATATTTCCAAATTTCTATAATTTTCCATACATGGAATCTTGCAACTATAAGGCTTCGATAAAATTTAAAGTCTTTATGTCTCGGATTCCACGCTTGGAAAAATTGTCAAAAAATTACTATCGAATCTACATGCATGAATTGCCGGATTCCCTCGCCATTGCAGATGGTATAATGTCCACTCTACACAAATTTGATTCCCTAGCCATTGCGCACGGTGTAATGTCCGCTCTACATAAATTTCCTAATACTATAGAAGTCAGCAAATGGAAGTCTTACTTTCAAGAAATCCTCAACATGTCTTTAAGGTAGAAAAATCCACAAATTTCTAATAGGTTAAATGAAAAATTTGAAATGTAATTTCTTCTCTCGGATAGGTTAATATGAACAATTTGAAATGTAATTTCTTCTCATATAAGCATAGAATTTCTCTACTAGATGTAGCAGAATAGGAACATAAATAAAAGTACAATTCACACAATAGAACTATACAATTTTTCTAAGGAATCTAACTAGGACAACCCTCGCTTGTTTGAGAATTTTATTGAAGAAATTTCTGCAATAGATTTCTTACAAATACAACTTGTTTCAATTTTTCTGCCTTGAACCAAGCTTGAAACCCTTGCAAAATTGTTGATCCCTGCCTCCTAAATTTATGTGCACAAGCTTCTCTTGGCATACCTTTCTCTCACAAGATCCACACATAAACCTATGCAACCTTCCCATAAACCCGTGAGCACTATTGTCTTGTCTCACCAACTTGTGCTCACAAGACAACGATCAAACTGTGCCTTTGTTCCTCCTTTTAAAGCAATTGGAATTGCTAAGTTTAGTGAGTTTCTAATTAAGGAGTTTGCTTCTGTGTTTGATTGAGTTGGCATGAGTTAATTACTCATGCAACTTGTCCTATCTCAAATTAAGGACTTGAGATTCAAACACATGTTCTTTTCCTCATTTAACTCGCACTAGAAGACTAATAACTCCACCCTCCACTTTAACACATCAATTAATTGCTTCTAAACTTGTCTTGATGTTTAGGAATGATTCCTAAATTTTAGGAAATTGTCCTAAATTATAGGAAACTTGAGCATGTCAAGGAGAAACTCGTTGTGGTTCCTTTGATTAAGGCACAAATCAAGGAACCATTTCTTGCTATTATTTTCAACACTCCCTCTTAGTGGGTAAGGTGTTCTTGGAAGAACCTCGTCCACTTGCATTTGTCTCCAACACTACCAAGTTCTTTGCTGTTGCATTTGCTCCCTTTGAACTAGAAGACTTCCCTGCTTTCTTCTACGGTACCTTCTTTGAAGACTTGTTCTTTCCCACCATGCTCTACGAGTCCACCACTTTAGTCATAAGTGCCATGTACCCTGTGTACCTTTGTGGAGGCTCTCTTATGATCTCCCTTAATCAAATCCTATGCCCACTTGGCTCAAACTCTCCCTATATTGGAAGTCTCTAACTGAGTGGCTGCCTCCACTTGCTTTGGGCTATGCTCCTCATCATCCTGTTGGTCAACCCAACTGCCAACTAGCTTAGACTGAAACTGAGATACTAGCTGGAGTTCCATCTTGAGAGCTCTATCATGCTCTCGCTCAACTACCACTTCTCTGCTCTGAGCTCTCCCTGTCTTGCTTCTCAAGGCTGCATCTGTCTCTACCTGTAACTTGTAGAAATTCTTCACCCTCACACCTATCTACTTCTTACATCCAGAAGCTAAGTGTTGGAGGTACACCTTACCTCTATTGAATATATTCCTTGTCCTTAAGGGCTCTTTTGTTACCTACTACAACCCTCTTAACAATACTTAAGATGCGAAACAAAACTGTCCAAACTGGACACCTCATCCATTAGCAAACATCAAATTCAAGAGGACAAAGCATACCTTGTTTTCTCAGCCAACTATTCCTCCTCTTGACCTCGACTTATGTGCCCTTCTCTACAATTCTCGACTCTCTATTAGGGTTGTTTGTAACTATAGTTACAACCCCACAAACATGGCCCTCTATTCCTCCGAATAGTGCGGATTAGCTTCCCCAACAATCCTCCCTTATTCATTCTATTCCTCCGAATAGTGCGGATTAGCTTCCCCAACAATCCTCCCTTATTCATCTTTCCTTTGTACAGTGCATTGTTTGGCCTTTTTTGTACTTAAAGAGACCACCTATAAGACTGGGCCGCGCTAGGGCATACTCATCAAATATTCAGACTTGTTTGTAGATAAACTCTCCACCCAAAACCCGCGACTATACAACTCCTCTTTGTTGGCCTTTAGGACTCTTTTTTGCCCACTTCCATATCCTTTCGACGTTCCAAAAGGACACCAACAACAATGTAAATTTCATCCTAAATACAAAAAAATACATGGATGTGTTCTTGAGGATTTAGCCCTCTAATTTGGCACAAAACTGCCTCAAAATATGTCTCCTCTATGTTGTTTGTAACTCCACAAACTTGGCCGGTTGTCACAAGATTATTGGACCCAAAACTGTCCAATATCTCTCCTTAGCTAGGGCTCCTCATCTGCGGCTACCTTAGAGGTATCTTCTTTGATGTTTTTGCTCCTTGGATTGGATGGTCTTCACTCTATTCTATAACTCTGATACCATGTAGAAAAATCCATAAAATTATGATTCACTAATATGAGTAATCTGAAATATGCTTTTTTCTCACATAAACACATAATTTCTTTACTATCTCCAATGGACTAGGAACACTGAAATCAAAACCTAAAGTGCTCTTCATGTCTATTGAACCCCCTGCCCAATTTGCATTTGTGAATCCTTGAAGACTCACTCCATGAACCTAGTTGTACAACAATCCATAATCTATTGTGCCCCTGAGATACTTCAACACGTGCTTAGCAACAACCCAATGCACTCTGGTCGGATCAACCATGAACTGGCTCTACTAATTAATTGCAAAGAAAATGTTTGGTCGTGTGTTCACAATATACATCAACAGTCCTATGAGTTGTTTGTATAGAGTGGCATTCACTCGCTCACCTCTAGTAACATTTACCTTCCTCCAGTTTGTGACTAAAGGTGTGGTCATGGGTGCAGAATCCTACATGTGGAATCTCTTGAGAATCTCCTGTGTGTATCTGCCTTATCCCAAGAATATTTGTCCATCACCCTGCATACCTCTAGCCAAAGGAAATAGTGCATCAACCCTATATTTTTCATCTCAAACTCTTTTGCAATCTTGCAATCACGGATGAGCTCCTCGTCCCCTGTCAATATCAAATCACCAACGTACAACACAAGAATGAGAGGTTGACCCTCAACCACAATATAATATAGGTTAGGGTCAACTTCAATCTTAGTGAAGCCCAATCCGAGAAGGTGGTTGTCTGTCCAGACATGCCATGTCCTCAGTGCCTACTTGAGCCCATAAAGAGCTCTCCTCAGCCTGCCAACATGTGTGCCTTTGTTGCAAGTCTCAAATCCCTCAGGCTTCTCAACATATATCTCTTCCTCAACAACTCCTTTAAGGAAGGTGGTCTTCATGTCCATCTCGTGGATCTTCCACCCCTTCTTCGCTACAATTGCCATGATAGTCCTAATGGATGAATATCGAGTCTCTAGTGCGAACGTCTCATCATAGTCAATTCCTTCGACTTGAGAGACACATATCTAGCCTTACACTTCTCCACACTCCCATCAATTCCATGCTTAATGTTGTACACCCAATGTGACCCAACAATTGAATTGCCATCTAGTCTTGGCACTATCTCCCAAACATCATTTTGCATGATGGAAGAGTACTCTTCCACCATAACATCACGCCAAACCTACTGAGAAGCTACCTCCTTATAACAAGAGGGCTTTGACTCTATCATGTTAGTTATAATTGCCATGTACCTCGTATATCTCTGTGGTTGTTTACTCTATCTGAATGTGGTACTATGTTGTAGCGACTACAACCACCCTCCAAAATTTTGGCCTGCACCAATTTCGGAGCCTCCCTTGAAGAGTTTCGCTTGATGACTGCACACACTCGGGTTCACTCCGTGAGCTCGTGTGTCTTTACATTCGCCTTGCTTGTCTATTGCACTCAAGTCTTTGCATGTTGATGTCTAAGTCATGCTTACGATCGTGTTCTGGTTATGCTCAAAGCCTTTGCTTCGTATGTATTTGTTGTGTTCGCCATGAAAGCATCTATCGCACTCACACACAAAGTCACATTCACTGTCGCGCAAGCGTTGTCTCGATCATGAACGATTAATCACGAGTGTCAATTTTGTCGCTTGCACCATCGGTCAGTGATGTTGAACATGTGTGTTCGTATGATCACCTATGCATCTTTCCATTGTTCACACACTTAGTCATTTTCGCTGAAGTTCTGACGACCAGACGACTCACTGACAATTGGACCATCACCCTGCTTTCGACTTGATCGACTGTCAACCAGAACAGCGCAAAAACACCAAACTAGTTCTTTCAAGCTGCGCTGCCCGCAAGCAACTCAAGTAACACTCATGCTGGCCACCTGGACAGCTGACCGGCTGTTCATCTCATAAATTGCGCAGTGCTCATGAGCAGGCCTCCTGCTACCCATCAGTCAGCTCAGCTCAGGAATTGTGGAGAGGTGATCAACAGGTCGGCCTCCCGGCCTTAGTGCAGTTTTCCCAGCAGCAGACTGCCTGTTCCCTCCAGGAATTGCGCAATTTTTGCTGCTAGTGATTGAGCAGCGAACTGGCAGTTCCCTCTGCGAATTGCACAGTTCTGGCTACCAGTGACCCCAGTAGCCAACTGGTAGTTCCCTTTGGGAATTGCGTAGTTCTGGCTGCCAGTGACCCCAACAGCCAACTGGTAGTTCCCTCTGGGAATTGCGCAGTTCTAGCTGCTAGTGACCTCAGCATCCAACTGGCAGTTCCCTCTGGGAATTACACAAGTTTGGTTGCCAGTCTCCCAGGTAGTTCCCCAGAAAATTGCGCAATCCTTGCCTGCTGACCCTTCATGCAGCTCAGCCCGTTCTTTTGGAAAATTGCGCAAATTTGGCTGTCCAGCCCCTGCTGACTGTTCGTTCCAGAAAATGCACAGAGCATCTCTGCCCTACCCTCTTGCAGCTCGGACTGCCCCTCCCAAACTTTGCACAATTTTGTCTCCCAGCCGAGCCAGACCTTGCAGACAATCACTGTCGACTCAAATTGTCTATCTCCATCCCTCAGTGACTCTTGCGCAGTTTTCATCAGTAGATGCCCAGAGCCATCATCCCGCATCACAGCCCTGCTGCCTCTCCCGGTCACCCGCATCTGAATGATCATGTGTCATGGTAGACTGGGAGGTTTTGGATTAGATGTCGTCTTGTCATGAGTGACTGCAGGTACAGGTACACCAACAAACATGTCAAGACGATGAACGGGATGAACGAAGGGAGCACATGCAGATGGACAGGTTCACCAATGGACGAACGAATGAAGCATGTGACGCAGACGAATGCAACGAACATGCACCTTCCCGAACAAGTGAGCCTGTCAAGCCTTCCAACATGAAAGCAAGGAACAACATGTAGAGCTTCATCAAGTGAACCAAGGACCATCGAAGACTTCGCGCACTTCGCCATGCGGAGGTGAAGCTATGATACACCATGAAGACATCCATCACTTAGCAGCACTGTAGTTTGACATGCACTCCAACAACAACACGAATGTACCAGCACTGTCATGTCAAGTCATGTCGAGTCAAGTCATAAGTCATGTTGCCCACATCTCCACTATGGGCTTGTTGTCAATCAATGTGATGTAACGTGGAAGTCCAAGGGACCCACTTGTTGAACATAGAGTCATGTAAGTCGAAAAGTCATGGAAGTCGAACAGTCATGAGGGTAATCGAACAGCCACAAGGGTCAGTTTCACCCTTGGCTATAAATACCCCCCTCATTTGTACATGAATGGACTTTTCACCTCAGCGCCTCCCATATAGCGAAGAGAGTTTGTAATCTTTTCTTTGAGGAGTAAGTAGTTGCTCCAACGCTTGCTGACGAGGTTAGTGATGTATGGTGTAACGATGTGTCTTGGAACTTTCGTTTAATTCAGAAGCCTGTTAACAGGCCAACACGTTTTCACACATGTATTGTATTCATTGTAAGATTGATCTTTAACACTTGCAATGCATGTTGCTTTAACCATGTGTTCTACATTTGAACTGATTCATTTGTTGTAATGCATAATATATTAATGGAAATGTGTTGTATATGCTGTTAATGTTGTCCCGTTCGTGTCGATGGCTCTGTCAGACATCAGACAGACCTTTCACATGAACCTTGCTGTAACAACAGTCGCACTCGTCTCGGACTAATCCGTGAGTGTTGTACATGTTATCTTGCCTTGTATGTTGTGACTATCGCATCCGAGTGGACTGCTCCGCCGAAAGTTGTGTATGTCCTTTTGTGTTGTGTGTTCCTAGCCAAGTTGGGACTGATCCCTTTCAACCTGGAACTCACCTTCACTCTCTTCCCCTCACAGTGAAAGAACCATTGACACAAGTACACTTACATTCACCAGGCACGCGAACCACACTTCCCGAAGACAAAGCAGACCACTCTCCTGTGCTGACAAGCAAGAGTTGAGGCAAAATCCTTAAGACAATGGCAACCAGGCCATCATATCAAATGGGACTCCCACACCAAACGATGTGAGGTCTAGTTGGGACTTCATATCGGGGTGATCCCCTGAATGTTGACGGGTCTAGCACCGTCAACATACTGGAAGGTCCAACTCTCTCTTGAGTCTCCCTAATCAACTCCTCTACCCACCTGGCTTAAACTGTCCCTGTAGTGGAAGTCACTAGCTGAGTGGGGCCCATTCGCTCTAGTCTCTCTTGTATGTGCACTTTCTTTTCATCTGCATGTTGCTCGGTCTATCTAACCACTGGTTGTTGTGAAGTCTAAGGAGTTGACTAAGCCTCCTGCTCCTCCTCTTGTGTTGTTCCCTGCTCATGCTCCAAGGGCTTCCTGAAAGCCCTTCCTTTGTCGAAGTTCACATCACATTTGATCACTGTCTTCTTGAGTGCTGGAAGATGCACCTTGTACGCCTTAGATGTCTATGTGTAGCCCACAAAAATGCCCTTCTTTGTTGTGGGCTCCAGTTTCTTCCAGCGATCTGAAGACACATGGTAGTAAACAGGACCGCCAAAAATCCAGAAGTGAGACACGTCAAGCTTCTTGCCTATGAAAGCCTCCTCTGTTGTGACTCTTCCTTACACCCTGTCTAGACTCCTATTCTGCAAAAAGGTTGCAATGTTGCATGTCTCTACCCAAAGAAATATGGGTAGTCCTTGATCATGCAACATAACCCTAGTCGCTCCTACAATTCTCCGGTTGTTGCGCTCAACCACCCAATTCTGCGAAGGATTGTGAGGCGCAATGAGCTCTCCTCTGATGCCCTCCTCAACACACAAGTCTTTGAAAGCATTGGAGATGTACTTCCCACCATGTTCTGACCTCAGCGCCTTGATCCTCCTACTAGTTTGGTTCTCCACCAAGGCTTTGGACTCCACGAACTTCAAGACAACTTGATCGTTCTTCTGTATGAAGACGATCCATGTCATTTTCGAGTGGTCATCAAGAAAGGTGACATAATATTTGTATCCCATCAAGGATGGAGAGGAGAATGGTCTGCATACATTTGAATGTACCAGCTCTAAAATAGTCTTGGCCCTGTTGTCTCCACTGGAAAAGGATGTCTTGGCATACTTGCCAAGTGCACCTTGTTACCCACCACTTTGTGTGTGATATCCCCAAGAGAAAAAATTTCTCCATGATGAGTCTAAGCTGACAACTAGCAACCCCTTGATGCCTCTTACTAGCTCCTTGTGTCATTTCTCTGCCACTTGAGCCAACCATGTGGTCCCTCACCCACCTGTATTGATCGTATGTTTGAAGGTGGGTCTTTCGAATCTAAAGTTATGTCTTGTCATTTGATAATTGAGTATTGGGTTTACTTATCATGGATACTTCTGGGTATGGATTGATGGGGGCATTTGGCGGAAACAGTGAGCTTAGTTTGTACTCTTGTCTCCTTGATCTCTTTTGATTGTTACCCTTGAATCTTAGTCTCGTGGGATCTCCTTATTGACCATTTGGTTTTAGGGTGGTACTACTTGGGAAACCCCGACTTTGGGTGCGTGGTCTCGATCCTTTACCCGCATATATTACTCCCTTCCCACTCATTATACCCCACTCATCATTTCTCCCACCTGGGTCCACATTCCACATAGGGTTAGCCTCCTTATCTCCTTGCCCCCACTTTGGGTCAAGCCTAGAATGATGCCCTGAAGGTGGAAGCAACTAAAAAAGGAAGAAAAACATAATTGGCTACATTTAACAGGAAATTGTACCACAAAATGCAAAAGATGGTTGGGACAAAAATAATTAGCACATGGGAAAAAGCTATTACATGAGCTCTACCCCAATCATTGGCCATCACCCTGGTTCCATAGGCCTTAGATGAGCCTCCTTTATCATTCAGGAACCCATGATTTTCCCAACCCCTGGAGGGCAATGAACTGCCCTACCTGAAAGGGGGTAATCACTGCTATATCTTACACATCATGCTCTTGTCCTTTGAGCCCTGAGTAGTTAATTGAAGAAAATTCATAAAAGGCAAAAGTGTTGTACACCTAATCCTCAATGGGTTAGTGTGGAAGCTGAATAGACAAAAGGAGTCCAAGAGACCTTGGGATGTGGAACCCAACGATCACAACATGTACTATAAATGTAAATAATTTGTTAATAAAAATGCATTCTCATGTTTTATCCTTCAGATTATGTTGCTGCCCATGTGTGTTTAACATGGTATCAGAGTTGCAGGCGTATTCCTGCCCTGCATAATTATTGTGAGCCTAATTTTACATATCTGCTGGTCTGCCAATTTCCAGCTTGTCAGAATTGTCCTTCTATATTCTACCCCACTGAACAGTTTTCAACGTTTCTTTGTATTCTGAAATGTTCACATCTTAATTTAGCATTTTTCTATCCACCAACTCTACTAATTCTCTGCGTTAAGCGCTCTCCTCTCATATTACGAGCCTGACTATATATGGACTCCTGAACATAGAGTGACTCTCATTCTGTTATAATCGCGCCCATCAACATCCATCCATTCCTACTCCACATGCTGCTTTTCAAGCCGATGTCAGTTTATTACAATAATGGTTGTACTGTTACTAAAATACATAGCACTTCGAATATTGGATCAGTTCCTCAATGACATCTTCACTGTGTCTCCCAAAAACTTTGATGAATGAGTTTCTCTAGTAGGAATGTAGGGAATCTAGGGAATGTAGGCAATGCTGGGCAACCATGATGACAGTTCGAATGTCCCCAGGCAGAGTGTTTTGAATAGCCTTCATAACTTTCTTCCCGAAAGGAATGTTCGACATTGCGTCAATAAGGAAGATGCAAAAGATGCACGAATCCAATTCGTATTTTTTTCTGTTTTCAACATGCCGGAGCTCCTAATGATCTCCTCCGCCTCTACGAAAAGCTCTGCGAATTTTCGGCATTCTAGAAAAGACTTTTGAGCAGCGTTGGTTTCTTGAGCAGCATTGGTTTCGTCCAGTGCTTTCTTGTTGTGACTATTTTGCAAGGGTGGCAAATGTGTTCTTGTATATCTCGTGTGGAAAATGTCCATGTTCCACGCTAAGAAGGCTGCTCCAGCTGCAGGAGGAGGAACATGATCAAAGATATGTGCTTCACCATTTGAGTTTGAATTGGAATTATTCTCCATGTATGTGAACCGAGAAGGGTGAGAGGCATCCTAGTTGCACTTGAAGGAATGCTAGTAGATGCAGGTTCTTCTGGGTTTTGATCATAAAGATCCTCCTTTGGCTTAGTTGTAAGTTTTTTTGACACCAAGCCCACCAGTTTTATTTCCAACAATTCTCTTTGCTACCAGTGGTTTTTTAACTGTACTTGCAATAGCTGGAGGTGGAAGACCTACTTCAGCTTGAAGGAACTGCTTGATGTGCATCAATTTCATCGTTGAAGAAAAAAAATTCAGTTGCTAAAGTTGAACTCTTTCCATTAGCGTCCACATTACTCACATGGTTTGATTGTGAAGCATCATGCAATGAGAATGGTTTTTGAATTGTTCCATTTGTCAAGCTTCTAGCAATAATGCCAATGCCTCCAGTCACGAGAACGCCATTACTGAACCTTTTGAGTCTGCGTAGAATGCAATGTTGAAGTTATTATTATGTGTGCACTGATATTTTACTCACTCGCCCAATGTGAATTGTTTGTGCTGTTTGAGAGGAAATATCCAACATTATTTAAGAATTCAGTGGAAATTGTTTCAGGTCAAGGCTATCCTTTGTGGATTGAATTGGTGTATTTTCTTAAAGGTTGTTCATATTAGAGATTGTTAGTGAACTAGATTGAAGTTGTTGCCAAAACAAGTTCTCTTGGATTCAAGGCTAGCACAGGAACATATTTTTTGAGGCCTGAATTGCTTGTTGACTTGTCAGAAGTTTAATTCTCAGGTGAATTGGAGAAAATTCACTTTTGCATGAGGAGCCTGTTTTCTAGGTATCACCATTCTTTGTGCATTGAATCTATTGCAAGTTGCCAAGATTGATTTGAAGTTGTTGCCATAAGTTTATATAAAAGAGCAATTGGTGTCCATCTTTTCCTCACTGTTTTACTATTTTTGAGATTAAAAAAAAAATGGCTCCAATTAATGCAATCTTAGAGTTATTGGACAATCTAATACTCTCCACTATGGATAATACAATCAAAATCAGCAAGGATTTTCTCACGGATATTCATTGTTGTCTACAAAATGCACAAGAGAAAATTGACTTTTTGCAGCTTGAATCTCAACTACAGCAAGCAGAATTACAACAATGGAGTCGTCATTCTGAACCTCTTTCTGTTCAGAACAATGAAGTAGACTCCCATAAACAGAAAGACAATATTGTTGAAGTTCATTCAGATCCAGTGCCCAATAAAGCAGCAGTTGTACATGCAAATGCAGAAACTCAGTGTGCACTTCCCAAGCCCATCATCAGACCTTGGGAACAACTTGTCCACAACAAGCACAAAACTGGTCTTGGATATGAAAAGGACTTGTCATTTCATATTCCAGACTACTCAAAGCCAATTCAATTTCAAACTGTTGGATTTTCTTGAGGATGATTCATCTTCACCTGTTCTTCATGACAATTCACCTTCAGCTGTTTTAAATTCTGGTTCTCTTCCACGGCCACAACAACAACAACAGATTGTGAAATGCCAACACTGTGACCGAGTTGGCCATTTGAAAGATCATTGTTTTGATCTTCATCCATGTAAGCACTGTCATAAAACCACCCATTCTTCACACAGATGCTTCAGAAACAAACGTCCTGCAAGAACAAAGATTCATTTTGGATGGATCGCTTCTTGGAAATGGGCATCAACAGCCAAGAAGATATTCCAATCACATGTTAGAACTTGTTCAAGAGTATTGAACAGCCTTGCAGTTAGGTTTTCTCCATCATCTCACCTTGTATCTGACAGGGGGGGAAATGATGGGCATCTACAAGCTTCAAAGCCACATCAAGCGAGCCTGAGCCATAACCTGCCACACCAATTTCAGAGTTGTAGCCAGAAACAAAGATGCCCCTGAGCATGCCTTCAGTTGGTAATCTGGGATACTTCCTCTAGCAGAAGACTTCAACTTCTTGCCGTTTTGGAAGAATTTCAGGAACAAAATTGAGAACACTTCCTCTAGCAAAAGACTTCACCTTCTTGCCAGTTTCGGAAGAGTTCTAGGAATTGCATTAAGCATTCCAGAGTTGTTGGTCATCCTTAAACCATCACAGGTTGAGACTTCCCTTTTCAGGTTGAAGTTCTCCCTTTTATGCAGGGTGAGACCTCCCTTTCATGGTTGAAGATTTCCCTCTTCAAAACAATAGGAGCACTTCCTCTAGCAGAAGACTTCAGCTTCTTGCCAATTTTGGAAGAGTTTTGGGAATTGCACTAAGCATTCCAGTGTTGGTGGTCATCCTTAAACCACCGCACTTTATACCAACATTTCAGAGAGCACATTCAGCTTAGTGCTGCCATGCATTTTTGCACATTTTGTATTACAACTCTCTTCTTGGACTCATACATAACCCTTCGGATTAAGGGGGGAATGTTGGACACCTAATCCTCAATGGGTTAGTGTGGAAACCGAATAGACGAAAGGAGTCCAAGAGAACTTGGGATGTGGAACCCAACGGTCACAACATGTACTATAAATGTAAATCATTTGTTAATAAAAATGCATTCTCATGTTTTATCCTTTAGATTATGTTGCTGTCCATGTGTGTTTAACAAAAAGGTATATGAAGAAAGGTGGAAAAATCAAGGTCGGGGCACCTCATATACCATGATTGCTCCCTCCTATACATTACATGCCTAGGTGTGGGCTTCCCCTTATCTAGCTACCCCTATGCCCCACTACGTGGCCCAAGATTGCCACTCTCATTCCCTATTCCATTCCACTTATTTGTCACTTGCCACCCCCATTAAAGGGATGTACCTTGGACATACTATCCCCTTTAAGAGTTGAAACCACCTAATAAGGTACATGGCTAACCCCCTTTGGAGCTTGGAGACACTAGCACATGCCAAAGCCCACTACGGAAGGGCATGCCATTATGAAGTGCCCACGTTGTTATCCATGATTTGTAAGCTTTTTACCTGATTATTTTAACGATTGGTTATACTAGAAGCCTAGGGGACGCATTGGATCTTATGCAAAATTACAGGTGGTTTCCATTTGGGTTTGGTTTCCCTATATGGGATCCTAACCCCCAGAGGTCTACATTGGCACATGTAGGGTGTACATAGAGAGACATGGGCCTCCACAACAACAGAAAACACTCCATTGATCTTCATGGATGCTCAGAGATTACTAGCAATCCATTTTTGGGATACAGGAGCACCACACTCTTGACAGGTGTCCTAGGACTTGCACGATGTCATGGCAGCATTCATTCCACCACTTGGACCCTTGCAGAGGATCTTCGATTCATATGGAGACCCATGAGGTCATCTATGTGCTCTCATACCTAATGGGAGCACCACAGGTCTACTACTTGGCGAACAAGGGGCCACCCCCTTGTCCATCATATTCCGAGGAATTTATTCCTCAATATGGCACTTCAGGATATTATTGAGCCTTTAGAGAGCCCTACAACATGCACATATCATTATTTGTCCCCTTGTGAGGCTTGTTTTTACACTTATGAGCTAGTTTGGTGGGCTTGTCACCAATAGGGGTTTTATTTGCCCATTTTTTTATCATTATGGGCTAATGCATGCCCATAGGCTAATTCGAGCTCCATAGGAGGCTATGTATTGATGTTAGATACATTCATTTGTATCATCACTGGACTTGGGATCTCTATAATCATAGAGAATTTTCGCACTTTTTCCGTGGTGGATATTTTTGGAGATGGATGAATTTTGATGTATGGATTTGAGCTATTTCTCTTGTCTTGGAGCTTTATTGCGCAAACGAAATGTTGGTTGGATATACTCTATAACGTTGCAAGTAAATTTTGATGTGTTGATACATACTGCTAAAATTAGGGTTAGTTGCTACATTATCGAAATGTGGAATTGAGCATGTTTTAGCTAATTTAATGTATGGGCCAATATTATATGAATGAAATGTCCTAGAGATTTATTTATCTCGAGAAGCTTGCATCATTTGCTTTTTAAATCGCTGAATGTCACTTTTCTTTTATTCCTCTCAACATTGGACGAAAGTGACTTTCTGGGCCTCCTTGATCAAGAAACTAAGTTCTTACTCATCATTATCCTTGACTCCACATCCCCAAGTGAACTAGGCATTGATCTCTCAAAAGGGGTGATCATTTCAACTCTCTTTTAACCATTTTCCCCTTTTTCCCCAAGTCTAGCCCCATCAAGTCACCTAGGGCATCAATTACCCAGGAATTGACCTAAGGAAAAAATTCGATCTCCTATAGGCTACTGCACTGGTGGGTCCCCTCCCTCTCCTCCAAATTTGAGGCAATTCTAATGGTGGAATCTCCGAGAATCTCAAGCCCTAGCTCTAGGGTTGAATTGTGCCTAGGCATCCCGAAGGTTAGACCTCAATAAGATCAATTCAACCTTTTGAAGAAAGTGTTCTTTGTTTGGTCCTTTCCTCGTACCTTGTCCAGAATGGGAACATCATTGGTTGCTACATTCCATCCTCGAACCTAGGTTGGGTCCACTTGGCCCCGTGCGGTCCCACTTCTTAATAAAGACTATTTGTCAAGGACATTTTGGGAATCCAAGTTTCCCAAGGATTATAGGGATTGAGAAACTTGTTCATAAGCCTATATTTTCTCCCTCAACCCTCCAATCCTCACCCCTATCCCTGGTGGACCAAGTCCCTTGCTTAAAGAGCAAGCAAGCTCCATTCTTCATTCCATCCTTGGGAAAGGGTTTTTAGGGTCATTTATCACATATCCATTGACATGTTGAATTGTGCCTAGGCATCCCGAAGGCTAGACCTCAATAGGATCAATTCAACCTTTTGAAGAAAGTGTTCTTTGTTTGGTCCTTTCCTCGCACCTTGTCCAGAATGGGAACATCATTGGTTGCTACATTCCATCCTCGAACCTAGGTTGGGTCCACTTGGCCCCGTGCGGTCCCACTTCTTAATAAAGACTATTTGTCAAGGACATTTTGGGAATCCAAGTTTCCCAAGGATTATAGGGATTGAGAAACTTGTTCATAAGCCTATATTTTCTCCCTCAACCCTCCAATCCTCACCCCTTATCCCTGGTGGACCAAGTCCCTTACTTAAAGAGCAAGCAAGCTCCATTCTTCATTCCATCCTTGGGAAAGGGTTTTTAGGGTCACTTATCACATATCCATTGACATATACTTTACAAAGTGAATCCCTACACTACTGAGACTCCTTCCATTAGTGAAAGTTCGTAAAGAGCAAGGAGACTTAGCTGTAGTGGCAGTGTGCTAAGCCTCCACAATTGCCCTTAACCTCGCAGTTGCCCTCTTAGGAACCCTTTTAGGTCCCCTGCTGATTTGAGTGGTAACACAAACCTTGCACAAGTCATGTTGATCTACACTGTACTATGGTAACCCTGTGGAAATTTGCCTCAAAATCTTCAACGCGCCATGGTCTAAGTGACCCATATGCTTATGCAAAGTTCCCTAAGGTCACATCTATGAACACCGATCTCTCTGCTGCTCAAGGCCACTTTTGTCTCAAACTCCAACCTGCAGATGTTCTTCATCCTAACTCCAATCTACTTAACTACTTCGGAGTTGAGATGATCGATGAAGGCCTCCCCTCTACTAAAGGTAACCTCATACCCTATGCTCTCCAAGGTTGTGTCTGAAATAAGGTTTTTCTTCAACCCTAGGACATAGATGACATCTCTAAGGTAGAGAGGTTTTAAGACTCCCTCTCAAACTTGATAGTACCCATGCTTTGCGCTAGGTACTTACCATCATCTCCCATCTCTATATGAAATTGCATATCCTTCTCTATTAAATAGTTGAAACATCTCTTGTTCTCAGTTATATGAAAGGATGCTCCACTATCAATATACCATACGTTGCTAGCCACTGAGCTTGCCATGCAAGCTATGAGTGAAAACTCCTCAAACTAAGAATTGAGCTCTTCCACCTTTGTTGATGATGCCACGTGATCGTTCTTGGACTCCTTCATGTTTGGACACTTGGTGGAGTAGTGCCCAAACCGATGACAAGAGAAGCACTTCACTTTGTTGAGATCTTTCTTCTTCTTGCTTCCTGTACTGGACTCAATCTCTCCTATCTTTTTCTTGCCCTTTCCCTTGCCCCCTTTGCTAGCTAGGGCAATGTTTTCTTCTTCCTCAGTGTTTGCATGAGACCCAGATTTTGCTTGCTTCCAGATCTCCTCTTGCACACAATCAGTCCATAGTCGCTCCCAATATGTAAGCTTTTCTTTGACACTCACTATATCCATGAAGTTTTCCCATGACTTGGGAAAGGCCAATAGTGCAAAACTGACAAGTTCTCTATCGGAGACAATCTCTCCAACCCCAACTAACTCGTCCTTTACTTGGATGAATCTAGTTATATAAGGAATCATAGACTCAAACTTAGCCATCTTGATATTTCTAAGCTTATCTTGAAGTACTAATGTTGAAGTCCAAAATTGTTCTTTTTTTTACTACCTTTTTTCCCTCTCCTTTACCTTTTTGTGACCATCTTGTTGCAGTTCCAGCCTAATCAAAGTTGTCACGGACTTACTCAAGCATATAAAAGGTATTAATCATCCATGTTTTAGAACCTGTTGTTTCTTTGTGAAACATAATTAAAACATTTGTACAACAACAAAATCTTGCTCATTTCGCCGCTAATATCAAATTCTGCAGCCATCTCCATGGTTAGACAGGTTTCAATGGACCAATGAAGGAATGAAAGGTACCTATAGATTACAATTGTTCTACACATGGAAGTCCACCTACCATCATGATCTGGCAAGATACAAAGTTCGAAAGATCTAAAAGCCAAATCAAAAGTCAAACTTTGGCTATGACGTTTCAGCAGTCAAGTGAAGTTCGACAGGAGATCATGGCAAGATGAAGCGAGTGTGGAGATGATTTGTTCGATCAAGAAGACATGTTCGAGAAGAGTTCCTCATGATTTGCTCTTCCAGTAGAAAATCATGAGGAATTAGACTTTTAATTTAAGTTTATTTCTTATATGGAAGACTAAGTTAATTGCCTATCGGCATAGTATTCTTAGATCAATTTGATAAAGAATTGTATAAAAGTCGTGAGGCAAGACCAAAAACACATTTAGTCGTTGTTTATTTCAGCATTTGCAAGCTTTGTTTAAGAAACTTGTGCGGATTAATATAATACTTTGTTCCTCTTTTTTGATGCGTGGTTGAGCAATCATTTGATCAGTGACGAACTTACACTCACGGGAGGGCCCCCTGGAGAGTTGTAAGGATAGTTAGCTTCTATTTACATTGCAATTCCTTGTAGATAGTTTGCATCTAATTAGCAATTTCATATAGTTTTTTTTCTTCTTTCTATCAATACGAATAGTTACATTTCAATCATTTTCTAATCACCTGTTGTTTTATTTCCAAAGCGCCCATAAAAAGAAAATACAAAAATATTTATTTACATTCAAAACAAAAAGATTTGTTTCCAAAATGTATTTTATTCAAGCAATTTAGTTTTATGACTCAGTTAAATTTTGTGGATGATGAGTAGATGATTTTTCAGAGCTATTAGCGCACATTAGTAATCACTTAAAGCTACAATTCATTCAAATTACTTTCCTTCTGCAAGCAATTAGCATTTGTGTTTCTTTTTGTAATTTAGAGTTAGAATTTCCTTTTCAGAGTTAAGTTTCCTTTTCTGCAAATAGTGTTAAGATTTCTTTTTGCAAAGTATTATTAAACTTTCAATTCTGCAAATTAGTATTAGGATCTCTTTTCTGCAATTAGCATTAATATTTCCTTTATGCAATTAGAAATAGACTTTCAATTATGCAATTAGAATAAATTGAGATTTCAAGCTATAGATTAATTTTCAATACAGTTTGGCATTTGGTTTTGATGTAGCTTTAATGGAAAGAACGTGTGTGACAACTCTTTAATCTCATCTAATATTTATCCCTACTTAGATCAATTTCACCCAAAGATAGAATTCCTAACATATATGGTGCAGATACACTTCATAGGTACGCAGACCTTGGTTGACAATTAATGAAGTAATTTAAGGTCAATTAAATTACCCAACATTTTGGCGTCGTTGCCAAGAAAGTGTATATACAATTTCATTCTTGGTTTGCATATCATTTTAAGTGCATTCAACTTTGATTTTGTAGATGCATAATCAAAGCATGATAAAAATCATTTATGCATAGAGAAAGGGATTCTAGGGGTAGATTTGTAAGTAGAGGTAGAAGTTCAATTCCAACATCACCACTCACCCCTGCTAGACCTCGTAGTGCCACACCATCCACTGACACTCACATCCCATCATTTGCAGGTAGACATAGACTCCATGAGATGCATAGGTCTGAAATCCAACCAAGAGATTCACCAACTTCTTCTATTGAAACAATAGTTGAAGAACCTACATCCCCAACAAAAGGAGTAATCTTTCTCTCTTCGACAGGAGAACAACTTGAGGACAAGAATTAGAGGTTCCCAGCGAAGAAGAAGAGGAAACTTATTTTAATATACCATTAGTAGAGGAACCAGAAGAAGAGCTAGATAATCCTATTATAGAACCTTATATTAGCTCTGAGGAATCTACAATGGCATGGAAAGGAGAAGTACATAATGTAAATGGTGAACTTAGGATTGGAGGTGGAAGAGTCAGAGGAGGAAATAGAGGACGAGGTGGAGGACGAGGTGGTAGAGGAAAACCAAATTCTTATGGATTTCCTATTTTTTCTGAAGATAGCACAACCACAATGAAAAACGTTTCACCCTTTATTCTCCCTAATTTCCATGGTTTAAGAAATGAGGATCTAGAAACATTTCTTTGAATTTGAAGTTTTATGTAAATCTTATGACTACTTAATTTATCCTTAGAAATTGAAATTATTTCCAACTACTCTTAAAGATGGAGCACTTAAACGATTCATGGGACTAGGAACTCATACTATTAGAACATGTGCGTGACAACTCTTTAATCTTGTCTAATATTTATCCCTACTTAGATCAATTTCATCCAAAGATAGAATTCCTAACATAGATGGTGCACATACACTTCATAATTACACGAACCTTGGTTGACAATTAATGAAGTAATTTAAGGTCAATTAAATTACCCAACAACTAGCTCCCTGGCCTCACTCGTACCTTGGTACAACCCTAAGATAGTTGTCCACATGGCATGAGTTGTCTTCTTTCCAGAAAGATGAGGTATGATTTGATCCTTGACTCCTTGAAGGATTATTCTTCTAGCCTTTGCATCCTTGTTATGTTGGGCCTGTTACTGAGGATCTGTTGGAGCGACTGGTGGACTCTCCACAAATTCCCAAACTCCCTGCTCCTCCAATACCATACCAATCCTCGCCTTCCAAGAGCAGAAATTCGAGGCCCCATCAAGGCGGTCCTCAAATCTTAGACCCAGGTATGCCATGCTCTAACTCAAACTGCTCATAAACATTGTTGTGCAAGCCTGCTACGGAAAACACATGCATTTGATTTCATGGGAAAAGACTGCACTCTTGTGGAAACTGCACACCCTGCATTGTAACTATCACTCGTTTCTAAGGAAAATATATTGCTTGTTGGTCTTCAATCAATCTGTAGCTCTAATACCATGTTAGTTTTCTAATACCCAACAACTAATTTAAACAATATTTTGAAATGCAAGAACTAAAAACTTAACTGCGAAATCCACTGATCAAATATAATGAGTATTCTAATGAATTTGCAGTGAAAAAAATAATCATAAAGACACAAGCATACAATTAACAAAACACCAGAAATACCCAGGAAACCCAAAATGAGGAAAATCTGCTAATGTGCTTTTATTAATTTGCTCAGAAAAATTTCAGTAATTAATTACAAATCACTTGGGAAAAATTCCCTTCTTACTCTTTGTTCCTCAACACAATATCCCGCACACCCTAGACCAATTCGGCCTCTCTCTTGCAGTTGTACCAACTGTATAGGTTGAACTGCCTCTTTGCACAAGCTATATTGGCCTCCTTAAGTGATGCGCTTTCTTTGACCTCACACGCTGATCTGGAACTATTTTCTTGAGCTCAAAACACAAATTCTCAGTAGTGCATAATCATATGATTCACCAAGTCTGTACTCTACCCTTTATAGGATCGATCTGCTCTTCAACTCAAGTGAACTGGCTCCTTGAACCAAAGTCGGGTTGCCTCACATAACTCAAGTTTAACTGACATCTTGAACTCAAGCGAACTGGCCTTTTGAACTCGAGTCAAACTACTTCACTAAACTGAAGTCGAACTGAGATAAAAATCTCCATGCATGCTCAGTTCGTTTTACTATTTTTTACTGTAGGAAAATTAGAGAATTTTCCTAAGTCAACACTTAGAGAAAGTAAGATTTTGCCTTATCTTCACATGCGGGTTCTTCTGCCAAATATAGTGCACTACTAAATTTAGCAGAACCATTCCATCTCTAACTTCAATTAACAAACATTTCCTTATTTATCTGTCTTCAACAATTATACTCTCAGAGCTCTATTAATTTTGTTGCAAAATTCACTTTGAATCTAATATACTTACAATCTTGGATTGCTCGTGAATGTAAGAAATTGCTGGTGCGCATATTTTTCCATGTTTGGTTATTGCTCTCATTTGAAAATATTTAAATGGATCTTAAAAAAGGGATTTTTTTTCTCACTTGGCTTCGGCTGCTCTTCAAGTGTATGCAACTGCTGGCAGGTATATCTTCCGTGTTTGGGAATTGTCCTCGTTTAAATATTTGCACTAGGATCTCAAAATTATTTTACATATTGTCCTGGTCCTTAAGAATGCCAGACATGATTTGCTAAAGTTTTTCGAACTTTTATGTGTGTATAATGTCAGAGAATCCGTTTTTCTGACATTACAGGGATCCATGATACAAATTATAAAGAAATCTGATCCTCAATGTATCTGCATAACAGTCACCAGTGTAAAGATTTATTGTGTTTTTGTTGGACGATGAATATGTGAATTTCATAGAGTTTATTGAATTGCAGGATGGTGACACAACCATACGTGCAAGGAAGAAAAAAAGTGATGCAAGAGAAATTCAGGCCTATTATCAGGAATACTATGGGAACTATGTTAAGAAGCTTGCTCAAACAGCTGAACAAGCAGATCGGTACAATTATTGTTAAAAAAAGACTAGATTTACTTTTTTCTTCTTTTAGTTTCCCTTGCATCCTTTTACATCATGATTGCTCTCTTTGGTCCTCCTCCATTGAGCTCCATAGGCCTATCTCAGTTATATAGACCAAAAATTCAGCTGGATAGAACTTCCTTCCATTCTTTTAAGCATGTAAAATGCGTGCGATAACTTAAACTGACAAGAGTACTTAACTTTCCAGAAAAATGTACTCTAGCACTTATAATTTATATCTTTTCTTTGATGAATCTGTGCTTAAGAGGTTGCTGACTGGTTGTTGAATATTCTTCAGTTCGGAACTGGCAAAAGCATATCAAACCGCTAATATACTGTTTGAAGTGTTGAGGGCAGTCACTCAAACAGAATCCCTTGAAGTAGCTCCCGAGGTCAGCATTACTACATATTTGTTTGGTATTGCTATGGTCAAGAAAAATCTATAAACCCTACTTGAAGTTATGAACTGTACCATATGAACTATTTCTAGTAGTAAGGTTTTGATTGGTTGTTGGTTTTCTTGTAGATTCTGGCAACTGGTAAAGATGTCAAGGAAAAAACAGAGATCTTCATGCCCTATAATATTCTTCCTCTTGATCCGGGTAGTGCAAATCAAGCCATCATGAAGTTACCTGAGGTTAGTAACTAGTTGATGTGTCAATTATGCTGATTGGTTGCTGTTCAGTGCAAGAATCTTGCCATTAGCTTTCATGTTCTTGATGCATCCAATGCCCATGAATATTCAAAATCATTAATTTGCATGTTTTCATTTGGAAAATGATTGCTGGTGCATCCATTTCGATTGTTATTAACGCAACTTTAGCACCTGACCATTTGTCTACACTATTGGAAAATTATTCCTACTTCCTTCATGATCTCAGATTAGAGCCGTAGTAACAGCTCTGCACAACACTCGTGCCCTGCCATGGCATGAAAATAATCAAAGGCCAGAAAACGATCTTCTCGATTGGCTCCAACTTACGTTTGGATTCCAGGTAATTACATTTGGAGGCACATAAATAGGTTTCTAGAGCATCTGATTGTGAGTTGTTTATACATTTCCTTTTTGCCACAGCACTCATGTGTTCAAACTCCTAAATAATTATTCTGCTTCTATATTGACATACATATGGACTCCAGAAGAAACATGAACTGATATATGAATATCTTGTATGGAAGTTGTAACCATGAAATATGAGCTAAGCGAGTTGATATATGGATATCTTGTATGGAAGTTGTAACCATGAAATATGAGCTAAGCCAGTTGGTGGTGATGCATTAACTTTTGCAGAAAGACAATGTGGCAAATCAAAGGGAGCACTTAATTTTGTTGCTTGCCAATGCCCACATACGGCAACCTCATAAATCTCACTCTCCGGCAGACACTGTCAAGGTGATCCACAAAAATAGTTATGGTATTCCATTCTATTGAAAACATTTCCATTGCAGATAGAAGTTGGGAATATGGATACTTGAATCACCTTTTTTTTTTTCTTATTGTGCATTGACAGTTGGATGACAATGCTCTCGATGAGGTCATGAAAAAGATGTTCAAAAATTACAAGCAGTGGTGCAAATATTTAGGTCGCCAAAGCAGCCTCTGGTAATATGTTCTGATACGACCATGTTTTTACTCATCTTGCTATTATTGCCATTGTGTTGCACAATGAGATGATAACCGACATATTGCCCTGGCAGTAGTTTTAGGGTTCATTCTGAGAATATACTTAAAAGTTTATTTTTTCTGGTTTTGTCAAATACAGGTTGCCCAATATACAGCAGGATGCGCAACAACGTAAAATTTTATACATGGGACTCTTTCTTCTTATCTGGGGAGAAGCTGCAAATCTACGGTTTATGCCAGAATGCCTCTGTTATATCTATCATCATGTATGCAAGAGATGATTTTTGCTCAGTTTCTTTGTTTTCCATAAGTATTTGCTCATATTGAATCAAAACAAATCTTTGCACTTAAAATTTAAACTTGTAGACCCTATTCATGTGGAATTTTATGATCTGTAATTCATATCACAGCATTGAAGTTCATCCACGCGCAGGGAAAAGAAGACTGATAAATTTAATACCTTTTGAGCCCAGAAAACTTTATAATTCAGTTATTTTGAGAACTTGAGGTAAGGTTCACCGAGGAAAAGGGTTGAATGTGGAAGTAATTGAAGTAACATTTATCTGGAAAAATATTCAGCAGATTAAACGTGGAAGTTAGCTGGAAACTAGCATCCCATAACATATAATGCATTAACAAGTAACAATAATGATTATATGTCAAATTATTGTCATCTAATTGAGCCCAGAGGCTCATTCTACAGCCCAGTATGAGGGGATGTGTAAGTATATTTGTCTGTTGATTTGACAAATGCCTCTTTAAAATAAAAATAAAAATTATGCTCTAAATAGAAAAATAATATCGGCTATAATAAAAAATTTCTTAAAATAAAATATTTTAATGTTCTATATAAAAAAATATTCAATGTGGTTATCAATAAAATATTTTAATACGAATTAATATTGAAATATACATAAAAATATATTAATAATAAAAAACCATTTTAATTTGCACTATAAAATGTCTCGATGTACATGTTATGTAAATATTTTAATGTCAATTATGTAATATATATATATCATTTAAAAAATATATATTATATATATATATATACCATGAAAAATTAAGTTTTTATGGTTAAACGTATATTTGGTCCTATATATATTTTATATAGGATTCAAAAATACAATTTAAACAATGAAAATAACACATTGTATTTTATGTACTAAATAAGTTTGTACATAAAGAAATTTAATCCCTTTCGGATCATATTAGATCCATACTTAAGATCGGTCTATGCTGGTATAATAATATGACCAACGATCTACTAGTTAGGTTGTTTCATCCAAGATTAATCTTTTACTGGCCACCTTGAAAGTCTTAAGTACCATATACGAACAATTATCAATCTCCAATGGTATAAAGTACTAGCATGCGAAGTTGCCAACAATATACACTCTGCCAACGTGCATCTGTCAAGTATATACCTCTTATTAGTCTAAATTGGCAAAATCATTAACTGTCAAATGAATTACTCACGAATTACTTTTGGGTATTACATTGGAAGAGGATTTGACGATCCATATCACTTTATTGACATGTTGTGGATTCATGATTACCCAGTAAAATTTGACGATCCATATCACTTTATTCACATGTTGTGGATTCATGATTACCCAGTAAAATGAATCTCAAAAGCCTAAATCTTTTTACATGATTTGAGAATTAACTGGGAGATGAGTCCAAAGACCCAACCAACGAAGGTTTATCGAAATGATTCTTTAGATGTGAACAATTCCAATTAGAGAAATGTTAAAAGTGCATATTGCTTCTTCCCACTGGTTGTAGAATAGCAACAAGTAACATCTAACTAATGTGATTAGTATAGGTTACTTGGACTTTGAAATATGCTTTGATTTTCTCCTAATTAAACATTAGGAACAAGGAGCATATTACAAAAGGAAAATGACTGACAAGACAGATCACCACTAATGAGTCATAAAGGGTTTAAAAACTGAATATTCTTGAAATACTCACACCAAATGTCAAAGTGTGGCATTAAAAGAAAAACTGGTAGCCTGTAGGTAAGCCCTATCTCAACCAACCCATCATCAGCTGAAGGGCACAAAAAAGTGTAAATACAAAATCAAAGCTGGTCCCCAAGGGCATAATTGGAGGTTAAACAAAACATAAAAACAAAAGCAGCTGGGGCTGCCACTGTTGGAGAATCTAGGGAATCAACGTCTTTGGTCCCAGAAGGATAGCTTGTCACTGGGGAAGGTTCATCAAGCGCCAATGGCTTGGCCACATTACAAGTAGCTAAGGGGATGCATAAGATCTTGTTGTCGATGGGAAGACGCGGTAAATTGTCATGTCAACCATGTGATGAACTCGGCCTTCACTCATGCCTTCTAGCTCTAGGACAGGATCAATGCTGACCTGATCCTTCATGTGACATCTGGGAAGGCATAAGAAACATACACTGGAAATGCTCTGGCGGAACTTGACTGATCATATAGGGAACTTCACTTTAATGTCCCAAAAACTGTTGGAGGTGCTTTTGACCCAGCTTACATTTTTCCAGTTGGGCTTGAATCTGCTTCAAAAGATTAACCATCACAAAATTGTTGTTTGAAGACAAAAATGTTTGGTCCCTCTTAGCTTCACTTGTGGGTTCTACTGCCAAATTTAGCACACTTCTAAATTTAGCAGAACCCTTCCATCTCTGTAAGATACCCCCTTCGAATACTTAGAATTTCCCTTTTGTTCTTATGAGTTTGGTCTGAGTTTTCAGTGTGTTATTTCATCAAACAGTTTGTGTATGATTGGCTGTAGGTGCATTTCCATGTCTTTCATTTAAAATAATACACACAGTATCAAGAAAACACTTATGGAAATACTTCAAACCATCAACATATAATTTATATTGTACTCATAAAGTGCACAGACCACTGTAAGGAGTAATAACAGCCGTATTTCTTCTAATTTAATGAGCTGATATGAAATCTTTTACAATATAAAAAGAGTATAATGAACCTGGGTGTGTTCCAGCAAGATGATATTAATGGCCTCCTTTGATAGCAGTAGCAGCAAACTTCAATCTTCAGCCCAAATATCTATGCACAGCAATCCTACCAATGGCAAGGGAACTCAGCCTCTTATAAATGATGGCTGTAGTAGCTTACACAGCCCACAATACCCCAACTTGGCCCATATGTAACAGCAGTTCGGTTCTTTTCTTTTCGCAGATATACTTAGCCACAAATGAGGAGATTTTTAGCCTTTGTTTGCAGGTAAAGCTCAGTCCTAAAGTGACTGGAGTCGGTCCTCTATGGAAAATGGATACTCAGCCACCCTAACAGAGAAAACTCAGCCCCTTTTAAGATATTAGCTCTCAGCTCTGAAATAAGATAAACTCGACCCCTTTAAGCAGTTAACTCGACTAGCAACTCACAGGAACTCAGCCTCTTCCTTGACAGTGAAACTCAGTCAACAATGTAAGCAAACTCAGCCAACAAAACAATAGATGAGTCGGCCCTCTTCTTTGATGGTGAACTTGGTCCTTTGTGGCTCCGATTGTTAACTTCAACCAGCAACAAATGAGGAACTTCGACGTACACAGAAATGTCTCAGATTTGGCTCTTCTCCATAAAGATATTCAGCCTGCAAATAGATCTATACAATACCCGATATCAGAGAATAAAATCAACTGATAACACTATTAACTTACTTCTCTTTGCCAAATCTTCTTATCCGCTGAAGCACAATGGCGATATTTGAGTGATTTTGTTCTTCAAACTAACTAGGGTGTATGGTTTCAACACCGAAACTAGCAACCAGCAATGAGGGTTTCCAAAAACCCTAAACTCTTCCTCAAGAATTCTCCAAATTTCTTTTTTTCAAGTGACCAATTGCAAATGCCAAAATGAGGAGAGACCACCCTTTTTACCTTTTCCCTTCAATAAAAACACTTTTCATTTTTTTGTTTGTAATAAAGTGACTTTTATTAACTAATTAAAGCCACTTTTAACCCCATAAAATGTTTAATTCACCTCCATGGTCACACCGGCCACCAAAATCCTCTTTTCATCATCCTTCCATGGAGATATTTTCTCCCTGATTCCAATGAGCTAGTACACTAAGGCGTTTCCCAAGAAATCAGCCCAAAACAACACCTTAAGCGTAATTAATTAAAATGTCCGTTAATAACTCCATTTTACGGAAATCGTCAAAATGCAACGAAACCAAGATTGAACCGTGTGGAATTAATCCTGATAATGAAAAATGACAAGTAATTCTAGTCTACCCCCATAAAATTCTTCAAAACCCTTCGGGCCCACCAACAATATAATCCTGCTCTAGTGACCTCGCTGACATAAGCTCTAGAAAACTCTCCTAATCTCACCGCAAGGCAATTCAAAAATTGGGAACATTACAATCTCTTACTTCATTAACACCTCTTCAAAGTCACCTTGATTATATGGTGTGCTACTAGACACTACATTCTTCTATGAAATGATTTTTCTTCATTGTACCCCTTTGAAGATTTGGGAGGACAATTTATCTTGCACCTTCCAACCATTCGATTCATCGTTAGTTTTGGGTTGAATCTATGTTGTTTAATTAAGGGGGGGCATTATTTTTTATCTCCATAAACACCTTCTATGATTTCAGCCATCTTTCCTAAGAATTTTTACTACTAGGCTGTCTAGATTTGGGTACTCTTTTGAACAGCAAATCTTGAACATCACGGTCCAGTACATGGATGCAAAACAGGGAATTGGAAATTCAAATATCTCAATCCATGAATAAAAGTTCTATCATTGTCCACAAGTTTAATAAATTGAGGTAGTAGTCTTGTCAGACCAATCTCCAAACACACCTGGACTTGCACAATACGTGGAAGGTCCTTGATCAGAAATAAGGACCTTCCCAAACCACTCCACCATTGACTTCACACTAGTCTTAGCTTTATGCAATAAGTCTGTGAACTCAATCCATAGTGGAAACCTAACTTGTTTAAGATTTGTGGGATCCAAATCATCATTCTGGGGTTATAGATAGGTAGTTGATCCAGCCATTTAGCAATTGCCCTGGAGTAGAACTCTGTAGGCAACCTATCCTATAGCAAATAACAACGATAAGTAGTGATACCCAAGAATATATCATTTCAGTTTCTCCAATGTTGTTTGCACCACTTCCGCAAAACTTATTCTAGACTATTTTTGTTATGAATAAAATATATAGGAAATAATGTAAATGATAATAATCATAAATAATGATTAGTTAATTAGTAATTAGTAATTAAGATAAAAAGGCATGTCTAAATGAGACATAACTCTCCATGAAGAGGCACTGCCTACTATATAAGTAATCCCTCACTCTCCTTTGTATCATCATCTTATTCAGACTTTTTAATATATATTCTTGTATCTCAATGGAGATCTTTATATTCCAAATCTTCTGGAGTATTTAAATTGAAGAATGAACTTTGTCCGTTCCATTTGGTATCAGAGTGAAAAATTACTAACACAAATTAAAAAGCTTAAGAATGACAAGAAGTCGTTAAAAGACAAGTTAGAACATTGTATTCAAGAGGAAGTATCGAAGTCTCCAGTGGTAACAGCCCAGGTTGAAGATAAGGGAGCAGATACCAATCTAGTGAATGCCACAACTCAGGAAGAAGACAAGCAAGTTGAAGAAAATACAAATTTAGATGTTGTTGCAGTCCAGACAATGAACATCCCAAGTGAATGTTCTATAACCAATTCAACAACATACTCGCCAGAAGAAAATCGAAAAATTGCCACACGCCCAATAAGGGAAAGTCAAACAAAAAAAGTTCCATATCGACATCCGAATCACGAGAGTAGACAACCTAATCAAACTACGTAACTATACCATTCAGAACAGAAATAACATACTGATGTTCCAAAGGATATTGATTGCAGCACAATCCAGTATGAAGATAACAAATTATCTCAATAACTGTAAGGTTCCTCAGAAGATTGATCTAGTATGGTCTGATCCCTTCTCTGTGCGACAATTTTATATATCACTCCAAGGATCATATCAACTTGTATCGATGAAGATGATTGTCCCGAGACGAGAACACATTCGAACCCAAAGAAGAGATCAAGCCTTTTTCATCAACAAACTTTGAGGACAAAGCTTTTTGAGGAGGAAGGCAATGTTATGAATAAAATATATAGGAAATAATGTAAATGATAATAATCATAAATAATGATTAGTTAATTAGTAATTAGGTTGAATAGGCATGTCTAAATGAGACATGACTCTCCATGAAGAAGCACTCCCTAGTATATAAGCAAGCCCCTCCCTCTCATTTGTTTCATCATCTTATTCAAACTTTCTAATATATATTCTTGTATCTCAATGGAGATCTTTATATTCCAAATCTTCTGTAGTATTTAAATTGAAAAACGAACTTTGTTCGTTCCAATTTTTCACAAGGAAGGACAAACTACACCTCTTTTCTGCAATACATCTTTTCTTTAAATAAAAGTAGGAACATGATAAGAAAAAATGGCAGATTGAAAAATTTGGCATCTTCTTCCATATCAACATACATTGAATCTAAATGACTAATGTCTCACACTTTTCCATCTCTTGATTCATCAACTCCTTGAGAGTGAGAATTTGTGAGTGTTTTCGCAAAATTTCTCATCCCACGAGTCAATCAGAATGGGATTCTCATTGTGGTTATTGTGCAATTGCTATTGTTTGATACCCTTGTCACCTTTCTAATCAATGATGAAATCTTGATTTCTTCATTCGTAATGAATATGATGATCAACAATTGTAAAGTGTGCTTCCAACCATGGTATTGATTGTTATCTACAAGGTAATACCATGCATGTGTCCAATGACAAGCATATCTTGAATTAGAAGATCACAACAAAGGAGTGAATAGGATATCTAAAGCAAGAATTGGGGGGAGCAACAATTGCTTCTATAGTGACAGGGATGCCATGAATAGGGCTACAACTAATCTTTGAGAAGACAGTTAGAATAGGGGGTGCCAATAGAATTTGGCCCACCATTATACATGGATCTGGAAGGTGGGCATGTGGAATTTCCTTAGTTGCAACAACTGGAATTTAATCTTCTATCTATTGCAGATTATTTGTCTTCAGAATTTAATTATGACAAATAATGATTAAATCACTACTGCAATTTTCACAAGTAATAACAAGAACTGAGAAATAATGTACACACAAAATAATTGACACCAATATTTTTGGATAAATTGTCCCTAGGAAAACACCAATGTGGGGAAAACTAGTTCTGCAAATAAGAGTTTTATTATTATTCTTCAATGAAAATTGAGAATTACAATATGCTTGCCTCTCACGGGTAACACTGGAAAATATTCTTCTCTTCACCAAATCAATCCGAAAACCCAAAAGTCTCCCTCTGCAAATGAATTTGACCTCCCTGTGCAATTCACACTTCTACCTACAATTCACATTGGCTCTGCAACTTGCACTGGCTCTACAACTCGCACTAGCTGCTCCAGAAATTCAACACTGCCTCGGAGAAAATTACTTTGTAAGCAAAACTACCTCTAGCACCTCGCCTAACTAGCTTGCAGTCTCCAGGTGATAGATCCGACACTGGTAACTGAAATAAGCTTCTCTGTCACTCACACTAGCTCACTAGCTATTCACACTGTTGAACTAGGCCTCTTCTTCTGTTGATGAAATCGATCCCTTACTCCCACTAGAAACTAGAAATCACTAAGAAAATTCCTTAAGAAATTTTCTCCCCAATCTTCTCTACTGAAACCCTTTTGTCGGTGTCTCCCTCGCTCAAACTGCGCCCTTGCTATCACTGCAACTGGGTTATTCGAATTTTCGAACTCCTTGTGATGTCTCAAACTGACCCATCGATTTTCTCTTATAATCTCTTATTGAGCAACCAATGGCCACAATCTAATCACAATCAATGGCTAAGATCATCTTGACACCATGAAGTGACTTTTCTGGAAGTCTATAGAGCAAATTCGATTTACCTCATAAATCTAATTTAATTAATCAGCTTTCCTAAGTTAGTCTTAGGAAAATATTTAATAATTGGCTGATTAATATAATTAAGGCATTTTCCTTAGAATCTTTTTTTGGGTCTTGGAGATAATTATCCTCTTGTGTTCCTTAGCCTCTTAGACACCAAATGGAGACTAGAACAGTTGTCCAAGCTACCAAAAATTAATAGGGCACTCAAATATCTAATCTAAGCACTTTGTACTTGAGTTAGGGGAGAAACTATCCCCATATTGAAGTTTGTCTAACACAAATTGTAGATATGCCTTGGTGACAAAAACCATGGTTCAGGCACTGGAACAAGCGGATTAGGTAGGAACATACTTGAGAAATTCATTTGCGGGCAAAGGAGTCTCTAAATAATAAAAACCTTGAATCAATTGCACACTTTAAATTCAAGTGATCGAAATACAAGGGCGAGGTGAGGGCACAAAAAAGCCTACTTACATTGAGTGTGCCTGAAGCCGCAGGGGCTTATTGAGTCTTGAAGTTGAAATGCTTATATCTGTCACTTCTTGCATTAACCATCCCAATTGATGGGACTGCAATTGGTTTTTATGCCTTAGGGCATGGGAATCCTTCATTCAAAGCTAGGATTGGGTTATAACAACCTATGATCATTTCTTCTTTTCTTTTAACAGAAACTGGTAAATTTATATTAGAAAAAGCTGCAGCTAAGATGAACAGTGAGATAGTACAAGAAGAGAGTTGTCTTGAAATAAAACTCGCAATACAAGTAAACAATATGTGTTGGAAACAAAGAATTCCAGGTCATAGTTTGTTGGGGATTCCAAAAAGTTACTGCTAGTATATACTCTAAAAAACCTCCTAGGATAAGTATATGTTTTACATGACATGAATACTATGGAAAAACACGCTTGTCCAATGTTGGTACGATGAAATTCTTGGATACCCAACTCCATATCCTCCATCATTTCACGTACAGTTCCTTCTTCCTTGAGATATTTCAGGGCTGAATGTACTAGCATTTTGAAACTGGAGGCAAAGGAATGTGAGCCTTTACTGATATTGCAGACCATGTTCCTTAGCATGGAACATTCTGTTGATTTATGGTAGCATCAGATATGCTCTAAGCCTCAAAATTTGCAAGGAGGCTTGGACACATGTATTCTACAATACCCAGAGATTGTTTTGGGAAATTCCACCTGGAGACAATTTTATTAAAATTATTAATAATTCTTAATGGGTGCCTAAGTCTAAACTTAGGAAATTAAAATAATCAAAGAGTATTAGCCAAAGTGATCTAAGCCATTGATTAAAATCTAATCTGGGCCATGGTTCTCAACTGGAGGATTATAAGAGGAGGCTTGATGGGCAATTGGAAGATACATCGAATAAGAGATTAGATCTCGAATTTCTGAAGAGAGCAACACAGCAATTGCCAGAGAGAGATTTGAAGTGATTTCTTGCAGTGAGGGGCAGGGATAGTTTTCGAAGAGAAGTTTTCATGGACTGGAGAGTACAAGGCAGAGAGGGTAGAGAGACGAGAGGCTGACGCGAGGCCACGTTATGGCAATGCAGAGCTTCTGAGGGAGATCGAAATTCTGCTAAGGAAGTCGAGTTCCAGAGCCAGAAGCCAGGGTGTGAGACCGGGAGGCCTGAGAGTTGAAGTTTCCAGCCAGCAGAGGGTCAGAAAGAGGTGCAGCGCAGTCCCAGCTGCAGTGATGTAGTGACTGTGTGGGAGTGACATAGAACAACGCAGAGGCTCATCTCAAGTGCAGAACAGTGTCGTTCTTCCAGTGACAAGGTGGGATCATCTCGCTACTCTTTTTGCCCAATTTCTCTCTACATCGGATAGCCAGTTGGGCATCCAATGAATTGTACTCATATTTACTATTGCTTAGTAATACAAACCCTTAGCTGCTGCACCGGTTTTCCCACATTGGGTTTTGCCGGGAAAATTTGTCCAAAAATAATTGTGTAGATGTGTGCGATGATTATTTCTCTCATGTGTTGTATTTAGTTTTCGCAGTTTTCTGTGTAGGTTGCTTTGTATTTAATTCGATATTTTCCGTAGCACACAACAAGTAAATTGTTTAATCAAATTAACAATTAGAAGAATTAACATCAATTGTTGCAGTAGGAATCGGGTAGCCGATTTTTCACATGGTATTGGAGCACAAATCGTGCGCAGAAGAGCTCAGAAGCAGAAAGGAAGAGGAGTTCAAAATTACTGCAGAGGCAGCAATTCGAAATCCCAGAGGCAGTGCAGTTCGTGGGCCAAGGAGGTCGAAATTTTAAGGAGAATTTGATTTCTCAGAGTGAGTCGACATAGAAATTCGATCTCTAGATTGAAGCTTTCCAAAGGCAAAAGTGAGCAGCGTACTTTTCCTTGCAAAGTAGATCTTTAGCTGGCACACAGATATTTTGCAGCAGTTGCTGGTAGAATAGCGTCAGTGGGGGAGAAGAAGACACACTTGAGGGAATTCTTCATTAGAGGACTTCCAGCCAAGAAGTATGGATTCTCCTTTGTTGAGCAACAACAGGGAGTAGCAAATATACTAGCTCCAACAGGGATTGCGTCATCCAGCACAGCAACAGTGCAGAGGAGAGTGGAGGCAATCAAGATTTCACTGGCAGAGATGGCAGCTCATGGGTTGCGAGATTAGGATCGGTTGGAGGGTGCATCCAACTATGTGATTTGGAAGGCAAGGATCTCATGCCTTCTGGATGAGCACGATCTCAAAACCTAGGTCGACAGTGTGGTAGTTGTACCAACGGATCCAGATCCGCTCAAGAAGTACAAGGCCAAGATGGGAAAGGCCAAGAGGTTGATCCTCGACGGAGTGAGGGATCATGCAGTTTTTCACATTGTCGGCAAGGATACTGCTCGACAGATGTGGGAAGCTTTGGCCACGCTATACGAAGGATCTTCCGAGCAACGAAAGATGTATTTGGAGCAGAAGATGAGATCCACACAGATGCAGAAGGGGGAACGCATTGATCCGTTCCTAACGAAGCTTCAGGATATCCGAGACTCCTTGGCAGTTATGGGGTCAACACCTTGGCCTACCGAAATGGTGAGGCTAGCCCTGAATTCAGTCTCAGAAGAATGGCAAATGTTTGTCCAGAGTATCCTAGGCAGAGAAAGATTGCCGGATTGGGAAGGAATGTGGGACGCTCTTCAGTAGAAAGAGATGAGGAGAGACTTAGTCAAGTGCAAACTTGATAGCAGCAGCGACAGTGGGGCAAAACCAAAGGAGGAGGAAGAGAATGCATCCCTTGCACCTAAGGGGTAGCAGGAGCAACAAATGAACAAGAAAGATGTCTCGAAGATCAAGTGCTTCCGGTGTGGTGAACTTGGTCACTACGCTACACAGTGTCTTCTCAAGAAGAAGGACAAGGACGAGAAGCATGATCCAAAGGCTGCATCTGCAAAGATCAAGGAGGAAGAGTTTGCCATGGTTGCCCAGATACCTCTAGGGGAGAGGTGGGGTGATCTAGAACTGTAGTTCAAAAGAACTGCAGATGGGCAGGATCCTTGAGGAGTCCACCTCTTGGATCAATACCTTGCTACGGGAGCCCAGATTAGAAGTAGCAAGATGGACCAATGTCAGCTGGTGCAGAGGAGTGTTGGAGTGACAGTTGCAATGGCTAGGAGCGCCAGAGACTGAGCAGTGCAGAGTAGAGTTGGAAGCAGTGCAGTTGGCACAGTGCAGAATCAACAGCAATGCAGAGGCATCAAAGGGTCAGCGCAGAGACTAGCAGCAGTACAGATGCAACATTTGCACAGTAATTGGTGAGCAGCGTTGTCGACATCAGCAATGTAGAGGGAGATGTTACAGAGAAGGGTGATGCTTCAACATGTTGCATTACTAGAGCACATTGCTCGCTATGAGGGAGTGTTGATTTCTGATAGCATCGGATGTGCTCTAAGCCTCAAAATTTGCAGGGACGCTTGGACACATGTATTCCACAATACCCAGAAATCACTTTGGGAAATTCCACCCGGAGATAGTTTTATTAGAAAAATTAATTATTTTTAATGGGTGCCTAAGTCTAAACTTAGGAAATTAAAATAATTAAAGGGTATTAATCAATCTGTGGTTGAACTTCTAGAAAAAAACGAGGATCAAGCCAAAGTGATCTAAGCCATTGATTAGAATCTAATCTAGGTAGTTGGTTCCCAACTGGAGGATTATAAGAGGAGGTTTGATGGGCATTTGGAAGATAAATCGAGTAAGAGATCAGAGATCGAATTTCTGAAGAGATCAACGCAATAGTTGCCAGAGAGAGATTTGAAGTGATTGCTTGCAGTGAGGGGCAGGGATAGTATCCGGAGGGAAGTTTTCCTGGACCAGAGAGTACAAGACAGAGAGGGCAAAGAGACGTCCAAAGAGGCTGACGTAGGGCCAAGCAGAGCTACGCTATGGTAGGGTAGAGCTTCAGAGGGAGATCGAAATTTTGTTAAGGAAGTCAAGTTCCAGAGCCAGAAGTCGGGGTGTGAGACCGGGATTTCTAAGAGCTAAAGTTTCCAGCCAGCAGAGTTTCAGAAAGAGGTGCAGCGTAGTCCTAGCTATAGTGACTGCGTGGGAGTGATGCAGCACTGTGCAGAGACAACACAGAGGCTCATCTCTTTTGCAGATCAATGTCGATTCTTCCAATGACAGGGTGAGATCATCTCACTACTCTTTTTGCTTAGTTTCTCTTTGTATCGGATAACTAGTGGGACATCCAACGAGTTGTACTCATATTTACTACTGCTTAATAATACAAACCCTCAGCTACTGCACCGATTTTCCCACACTGGGTTTTTTCGGGGACATTTGTCCAAAAATAACTGTGTCGATGTGTGTGATGATTATTTCTCTCCTGTGTTGTATTTAGTTTCCACAATTTTTTGTGTAGGCTGCAGTGTATTTAATTTGATATTTGTTGTAGCACACAACAAGTAAATTGTTCAATCGAATTAACAATTAGAAGAATTAACATCAATTGCTGCAGTAGGAATCAGGTCACTGATTTTTCACACATTCAGCTTACAGAACTTCAATTTGCCTCTTTTGTTGAACAAGAGTGTCCATAACCAACACATCCTAGGATATATGGTGATGTTCATTCTCATGAACATTGGTGGTCTCTGAGAAAATTGATTCTTTGTTATTATTTATAAACTTTCCATGCTTCTGAAGCACACTATGTAATTCTTGAACTTCCCTATATTACATATTCAAGAATGCCAATTGTTTCCCAGTCAAAAGAAGATAAAGAAGTGTCCAAAGGAGCAATTCAAAAAGATGAACCCTAAATTTCCCTAGAAGCATAGGCTGCAAACTCGAGTGAATTACCAACCCAAGAAGAAGGCTACACCAGAGGAGACAAGGCAAGGTGGATGGGGATGGCAAGACTGTTAATTCTAGGGACCCAACCAAGAACACAACCTCCAAGAGACAATCCAAAAGGGACCCAAGACCCCCAAACACCCATCACTAGAACAGAGCACCAAAACAAGATTCTTGAACAAAGCACTAGAGCACAAAGAAAACCACTGAAGCCTAGCACACTGAATGAAAATTCCAAAGCACTTGCAAGAAGCAATTAGGAATTCTTTCTTGAAGGATGAGCTAGGCTAGAGCTAACCACCATGCCCCAAACAAATCACCTACATATCGAGCCATTATCCCACATGAATCCTAAGATAATCTGCAGCAAGTGTCAAATTGCTAGCTGCGAGTACTGGCTAGCATGTGTTGCCATTGCGTAGGAGTGATGCCCTTCACATCCCATCTCTCACTTGCTCTCACTTGGCGTCTTGACTGACTTGAAATGTGTTAGTTGGTGAATTTGTAACACACCTTCATGCTTGATAAACCATGAATAAACTTAGGGGATGGCCTAAACATATAAACCCCCATTTTTTTAAAGGATCCCTTCATTTAGTTTCATGGTTTTGTTTGTGAGGATGTCAACTTGTTGGTTAAGAGCCCTCAGAACTTCAAAAAATGTGACCTTCTTGAATTGAAAGGTCTCTTTTTGAATCCTTTTGATGAGTAATGCCACCTTGCTATCAAAGGTGTCTTCTTAGAATTCATAAGATCGATAATTATGCTTGAATGTCAATGACATTCAAAGTGCTCATACAAGATATATTTATCAATAGCAACCCTTAAAAAAAGCATGCACCTTTGCCTGATTATTTATGGTTGTGCCTAAACCCCATGCATAAGTCAATTCCTGCTTTCCACAAGAATCGAAAACAATTTGTTTAGGGCTTTCAAGTGGGGAAAAATCCCCTACATTGCCCCATAAAGGATTTGATACAAAATTAGTGAATTCAAAGTGGTCCTTGCTCGACCTCCATACAACAGTTGTGCCCTTGCCTAGAGGCTTTTCTTTCTCGACTATTTCTTGTTTTTGTGCTTAGTCTTTCCTTTCATTCCTTTCATTCCCATTTTCTGTTCAAGTCAGGTTGACCAAACTGGGATTAAAAATTTAAATTTGCTCATTCATTCAGACAATTTGCCAGTATTGTGATAAATAGCTAATTGTTTTTCGTTGTGCACAAGGATGTCTGATTTACTTGACAGTTTTAAAAGAAGTTAGGTTCACCATCAATAAAGGATGTTGGTTGCTTGACTTCTTCGACAAAGAATGTTGGTTTCTTCGAATCCAGTGTCATTTACTTGGATATTTGCATGTGGACTTCGATTGGATGTCGATTTAACGATTCCCGCTGTGATGTTAACTTTGACATGGACATTAACATGTCCATTTCAAATGGTTCAGTATGCTGACTTTGACTGAGGTGTCAACTTTGACATGGACGTTAGCGCGTTTAACTTAATAAAGGATGTCCTCACGTCATGTGTCGGATGTCGTATGTCAACTGATTTAGCAGTGAAGCATATACAACCAGATTCATGATTTACATATAACCTAGATGTTATAAACAAGAAACCTAGTCAAATATAAAAAGCAAGAATATCTCAGATGTGTAATAATCACATTAAAGCAATAATGAATGAATGCACAAGTGTACAATCCATATGTATTATAAATTACACATCATATGACACTTGAAAATTGGCCTATGTATGGGCTGGCACTACAACTATATTTAGTTATTAACTGAGCCTATGCCCTAGCCTAGTAATGAATGTTTATGTTCATTACAGGCGGGCTCTGAGCAGACAACAGAGGTCTGTGTTTTCGATGTTTTCAAGGGAAAATTTGTACAGAACTTAGACAAAACTCCTTGCTGAGTAAGTATGGGATTGTTTGAGATTGCTACGGGTATATTGCATAGTTATGAGGGTTAAAACACTCCCTTTACACAAATTTTAAGCAGTAATATGTTCGAAATTCCAGGTGTTTCCAGTTTTCCTATTATTGGCTAGGTTTGATTTTACTAATAATATTGTCATTTGTACACATAGCCATAGTACTAATTTGCAGAACTTAAAAGGAGAACGAGATCATATGCATGAAACGTAGAGATAAGATAACATAAAAGCAAAATATTCAAAGGCATAGCGACCTGAAGAATTACAGCTTCAATGGGCATTGAATAGTTAAGTATAAACTGCCTCGGGGGCATATTACATTACAAATTTCTGGGAATTAGTTTGTACAACAATCATCCATGTACTTGGCTTAAAATACATGGAAACCTGAAATGGTTAACTCATGGGAGTGCATTCCAATATTAGTTCTGGGCAAGCGCTAAGCGATTGATAAAATCCTTAATGAACATACATGCTAATCACTACATCCCCTTCCAAAAATGCATAAAAATATGGAAACAAACTCTTTTCCAAACACCTTCCCTTTCATTTTGGATTTAAATACAAGCATAAGAAAATAAGAGAGTTCTTGAAAGGCAATGATAAAATCCTCAATAAACGTACATGATAATCACTACATCCCCCTTCCACAAATTCATAAAAATATGGAAATAAATTCTTTTCCAAACACCTTCCCTTTCATTTTTGGATTTAAATACAAGAGAGTTCTTGAAAGGCATTGGAAATGAGGATTACTTCTGTTGTTGCTCCAGAGATGCTCTTGCCACGTGCAGTCCAGACGGCAGATTTTCTATTCAGCCTTTTCCTAGGGTATTCTTCTTCCCTTAAAAATCCACCGTGCCACTTAGAATGGCTTATAATTGTGTGAGGAATTTGTTGCTATGGGTACTCAGCTAATTAAAACCCCGTTACTAGAATTGCACTTTTCCCTCTCACCAACCCACCGGGCCACCACTATTCACTGGAATCACAATGCTATAAAGCAGCAAAATGAACAACACTTGGTTTGATGGAAGTACCCAAGAAAAACCACATGCTAATTAGAAGGGAGATAAAATTGAACAATATTTAAGCATAAAAATATAATTCATACCACTTAAAGAAGCAACAACACAGAGTCTAGTTATCACCTTCATAGTCTGTCAATCCAGGCCTATCGTAGTTTGTTATCCTTGTTATCCCTCTCCCAGCAGGCTGAGATAGCCTCTCAGCAAATTTTGGTATCTCCTTCCTAGTTTGCTAAACAAAACTAAATTTTCAACTATGAAAGTGAAACATTTTTTCAGAAATTCAATGCTATAACTAAGACGTAGTGTGGGAAAGATTGAAAACCAACCAACGATTTTCAGATGAGCAATACACCAATGCTATGAATAAGAGTGTGGGAAAGATTGAAAACTAACTGACCAAACGGATTTTCAGATGAGCAGTACACCATATACCTCCAGCAACATTGGATTTTTCCATCAATGAGGGATTAAATGCAAATGGTTGACTCACCCAAGTCAGCCATTCAACCAAGATTGAAGGTGAAAGATAATTTTCAGAAATTCAATGTCACAGTGGGAAAGATTGAAAAGGAAGGAAGCAAACACTTACTTTTTAGATGAGCAACACACTATATAACTCTAGCAACATGAGATTTCATATTCTTGGTGCCCATTGTCCATTTTCAACCCTTTCCTTTTCCATGTGCCCAGTCCGTCTCACCTACAAACTCAAAACAAAATCAAAGGTTTCAGATTTCAGCAAAACCTTCCAGAAAAATGTGTGGAACTACCTCGTTCTTACATGGAGTTATTTACAAAGTTGGTAGGAATTGAAGGTATGGTGGTGCAAATTTTTTATTTCACAGTACGTCTTCCCCTTCCTTTTTCCAACTCATCCGATAAAACAATTTTGACATTTAATTTTAAGTTCTAATCTTTGACCCATGCCTCGTACATGGAATCTGATATAGCAATTTTGGCATTCAATTTAACCTGTAATCCATGCTGCATGAAGTTTACATCACCCAACAAATCTTGTCCAATCTTTTATATTCAAAAGTCGTTTCGCCAAAACGATGGAGCGAACGAATTAAAAATGCTGCTAATTGACTCCCGTCGTAAAGTTTAGAAATCGGTCCTGCAATGACCAATTAAAATTCAGCCTTTTTCCAGCTGACCCGAAATTTTATGTGACCAGCCCTTGCGAAGGCTTTGACGTCACTTGGCTATTTCTACCAATTATTTGCCTAAGTCTCCATCGTTGTCACTTTGCAAGCTCATTTGCATGACATCTCAATTGCACTAAAAACCATAATAAGCGCATACCCTAGGCTCAACAAAACACGAACACCTAACACATTTTTCTCAATATTTGAAATCGTAATATTGAAGCTAATATGGTCACTTTGCAAACTCATCTGCATGACATCTCAATAGATATCTTAATATTAAAGCCAATATGGTCCCTTTACAAACTCATTTGCATGACATCTCAATTGCACTTAAAAGCATAATAGGCGCGCACCCTAGACTCAACAAAACACGAACACCTAACATATCTTTTAATATTAATTTCAATATTAAAAATCTTAATATTAAAGTTAATATAAAACCTTAATATTAATTTCAATATTAAAAATATTTATATTAAAGTTAATATAAAACCTTAATAAGGTTCTGGCAACAATTACATTAATATTTAATATTTATTAAAAATCCTAATATTAAAGTTAATATAAAACCTTAATAAGGTTCTAGCAACAATAACATTAATATTTAATATTTAAAAAATTAACGTGATAATTAAATCAATTATTTAAGGAAAGAAA
>APFE030307379.1:266772-297029 GCA_000404065.3 Pinus taeda
ATCCAGTCATGCATTCCAAGACCAAGCACATACCCATCAAATATCATTTTCTACGTGAACAAGTGCTTGAACAAAAGGTCAAATTGGAGTATGTTCCCTCCAAAGAATAGGTTGTTGGTATATTCACCAAACCACTGCCCAGAGAGACATTTGAATATCTCAAACAGAAGCTGGGAGTAGTTGATGCATTATCCTGCTATTAAAACCTATCTGTTTCAGAGAAAGGTGGTTATACGCGAGTTTCATGAAGTGTAGTCGCGTACATACGCTTGTTTCTATGGATATAGTTGTGTATATGTTGGTTTGAGGAAAAGCAGTGGGCCAGAAAGGGGTCTGATATGGTTCAGTGAACTATTTGCTCTGCTTCATGATGGTTACAGTCTGTGGATGGCATGTGGAAATATGTTGGCTCTCATAAGTTGTTGATAACTTGATGTATATCTGATTGATGATGCTGCCTTGATAACTCTTCTATTATATGAAATGATCAGATTTGACAGTGATCATCTGGCACAGGTTCAGGGGGAGCATATACTTATAATAATGCATTGTTGGAATTATCTTAGAAGATCTTGGTACAGATTCACACAGTTGTTTTTGATTGAGGTGGAACAGGTTCAAGGGGAGAACGTGGTTACTGGTCTGGACGCTGATTGACATATTCTGCTAATGATATTTGCTGATGACTATCATGGTCTTGTTTAAGATTTTTGGTCTCTGTTATATATGTCATGTACATCTTTTAATGTAAAGGTCATGAAACGACCTAATTTGTTACCCCACTATGCATGGGATGGATGATGTAATGTTTCTTGTATAAATAATTGGTATATCCCCACTTGGTTGGGAGATGGATGTATGTATGAGTCATTGGTGATAGGAAGGTCATTTATGATGTATGTATAGAGTCATGTTCTTTTTTTTAGAACATCTTTTGCAGACCTTGCTTATATTTAGGGGGAGCATGGACTTGTTCATGGAGCTCAATCAACACACTTCAGCATATCAGAGAATTCAGCATGCACTTAGGGGGAGCATGACCCTTTGCCCTTGATGACAAAGGGGGAGAGTGACTTGGGGTTGCCATCAAGTCCAAAGGGGGAGATTGTTGGCTTTATGACACAGGTGTTGTCCTTGATGGCAACTAACTCAGATGACAGATCACAGTTCAGCAAGTTAACAACATAGAGTGCAAATCAGACTTCACAAGATGAAGAAAGAGAGGTATATGCAGGTTCACCATTGGCCAAGCCGCATATACACGTGGGTTCTATGTATACAAGTCGCGTATACGTACACACACACTTTCACGGAATGCAACGTGCGTATATCTTGGAAAACTAAGTTTTGGTCCAACGTATTTGGTCCATGGTATTTTGATCCATGGTATTGGTCTAAGGTATCTGGTCCGAGGTATTGACCCCAGGTATTGGGTCCAAGGTATTGGTCCTAAGTGGTTTTGGTCCATGGTATTGAGTAAAGCCTAAGACTATAAGAGGAGGGGAAGATAATTAGGCCAAGGTACTCAAGTATTGAATATCTAATGATGAGTAAGATCTAGTGTATAGGTTATTGGGTTATGGTGCATAGCTGGATCTGAACCAAGGATGAACCTTAGCGCTTGATGAAGAATAAGATCTAATGATGGGTCAAGATCTTAAGGCTTGAATTGAAGTATCTTTATGTGGTTTGATCATTTATCTGAATAACTGGTGCATGTTGTAGTCTGTAAATATGATGATTTGGGTATAACTGAAGTCTAGAATTGTTGTAATGTTTAAATCATCATTTACAAATCTGTACGCAGGTTCACTTTAGAAAAGGCGCGTATACACGCTGGTTCTGCATATCAAAACAGAGTATACATCTTAAATTTGATTTGCAGATCTATACGCAGGTTTGCTTTGAGAAAAGAGCGTATGCACGCAGGTTTGACACATGGAAGTAGCATATACCTTATAAAATATGTTTTAGCTGCTTTTGTTTGTTGTTGTAGTGTTCTAGGTTCTGGCTTGGGTTCTGGTTACTGTATTCTGGTTAGAGCATTCTAAAAGATCAGAGTGAAGGGTTGTCAAAGTGATTGATTCAGTTGTGGTTGGTGCAAAGGAGATTGGTTAAATGTAAATATATTTGATGATTGAATGATGTTATTGATGGATCCAGTATGAAAATTTATGAAATGTGGTCCTTGGAAGAAAAAGAGAAGGTCGTAGCCTTCTGTAGGCCGGCACCTACATACTAGTAAACATATCAGCTAGTACAAGAGCTAGGGGGTTGTAGCTCCCTTCCAGGAGAAGCTGGAGAACGAGAGAAGGTTGTAGCCTTTTGCAGGTAGAAGCCTGCGTACTGGTATAAGTCTGCACCAGTACAAAAATTGTAAAAAAAGTTTCTTATTATTAAAAGAAAGATAGAGACGATTGCAGCAGGTGGTTTTCACCCACATTGGGTTTCCACCTTATATCTTGTGTTCATGTGTGTGATTGTTTGTTCTATTTTTACTGCACCTGGTTACTGTTTATGTGGTTCTGATGCACTGATTAAAGATCAACATATGATGAATTAACTGAATCATAAGTTTGCAGGATATACGCTAGTTTCTTTAAACACAGTTGCGTATACACGCGAGTTCCTTTAACTGAAGTAGCGTATATGAATCTGATTATGGAAATGAAAAATTGTTGACTTGCTAATACTGATTCACCCCCCCTCTCAGTATTATTTCCAACAGTTCTGATGCTACCACAAAATCTGCTTCATCCCTCGCTAAAGCCATGTCGATATCAAAATCAGCCTCAAACAAAGGATCTTCAGTCTCCTCCACTCATTCTGATGTTGGATCAATATCGTCCAACATAATGGGATCTAGATCAGGTGCTTTGTTCATCATTTGGTTCCTCCTCAGTTGAAGGTTGTATTGCATGAAAACAAGATTATTGAACCGTTTTTGTTCCTTAAAGGCTTGGAGAGGGTGTTTTTGGAGGGAAAAAACCCTTAATTTCCCTCTAAAACCCCTAAACTACCTTGGAGAAGCTACATTGTGGGTCCTTGGTGGGCATGGCAGGTAACCGACCAGTTAGGGCCAAATTCTCGCCACAGTGCCTCCTGAACCAGGTTTTTCAGTTGATTCCAACCGGTGGCCCTGCTGGCCGACTGGTTAGACCGATAACCAGTTAGCTAAGCCGGTTTTAAAAACTATGGTCATACCCACTTAACATGAGGTAAATGTGTAATTCCTTTAATGCTTAACATGGAATTGACACATTACATTTAGAAAAAATTAATAACAAAAATTATTGTAGTTATAACTAAAATATTTCAATAGCCACTTTAATTAATATATTGCAATATCAAATTTATATCTATATGTGTGTAAATCAATTTAAAGTAAAACAAATTATAAATAAAATATTTCAATGTCCACCTTAAGTAGTATATTTTAATATCAACTTTATCTGTATGTATTCATGTGTATGTGTGAAAAGCAATTGAAAGTAAAAAAAAAAAAAACGTCATGGTTATTTCAATGGTGTGTCGCTTAGTATGGGGGGTGCAATTCCTTCAATGCTCACTCACACATTAGAGTTATAGATTAGATGCAGACACACACATCCACACACATTAGAGTTATAGATTAGACGTTTTAACTTGAAATGGTTAGCAATATATTGCTATGGGATTCAAAACTAGATGAAGACGTATAGGAATATTAGAAACAAATACTATTGAGCTAATATGATGGACCAAAATATAAAGTAAACATTAGTCAGCTGAGTATGGGATGATAACGATGTAGGATCTCATGCAACAATGTCAATGTTTCACCATCGCAATTAAGGGTTGTGACTAGTTCATCTTCATCAAGTTTTCAAGATTCGTATTTTATTCCTTGACTTATTTTAGCGGTTCTACCTCATGGCTCAATTATATGTACTCCCCTCATAACATTTTGCTCCAAAATATTAAGATAATCATTTAGACTCTCTGGTTTGAAAAGATACGGCTATGAATTTGAACAACTCATTTTTTCCCTACCCTGTTTTTATTAAAATTAAAACAATACGCAGGGATAGATTAATTCAGCTTCATTGAGGTATGAGTAAGAAGTAATGAGTTCAGTTGCTTTACCATTTTAGGGAGCTATGTGCGTAGACCAATTAAGTGGTACGAGAAGTAATTTACAAAGTGAGAATGTGAAATCAGGGTTCTGATGTAGGATCATGGTGTCTAGGGTTACCATAAGCAATGTAGGATCGAGCTAGTGAGATCGAAGCAGTGAGAGAGAAGCAGAGGCAGTGAAGCCAGAGGAAGGTTTCCAGATCCGGTGAGTGCATTTCCAAAGATGCAAGAGAGCCACAGAGAGGTTGACGCTAGGACAATGTAGTAGCCTCTAGAGGTAGTTTCGATTCTACTAGGGAAAGACGAGTTTCAGTGCCAGAAGTTGGATAGAGGTTACGAAGGACAAGAGAGACATTTTCCCAAACAACAACAATTCAGACGACTTGAGGAGAAGCTGATTCGAACTGAGTGCAGAAGGGACTGCGCTAAAGTGACGCAATAGCTGCCCCAGAGCCAGTTTGGACTCACCTGGATCTGAGGTCAGAGCCTAGATTTGCCAAGGGAGTGAGGAAATTTCCTCACTAGATTTTTGCTAATATTTCTCTGTAGGATTTCCAGTTTCGACATCCAGTTGTAATTAGTTGATTTCACTGTTACTTAATAATTAAAACCCTCAGCTGTTGCACCGGTTTTCCCAAGTTGGGTTTTTTCGGGGACTTTTGTCAAAAAACAATTGTGTTATTTTATATGTGAGTGCTAGCATTTCTTCCAACGTTTATTCTTCCGCATTTTTATTTGTTTAGGTTGCACTGTGATGTATTCAGTATTTGCTGTAGAAAATAGTAAATAAATTGTTAAATTAAATTAACAAATAGGAGAATAATTTCCAGTCGTTGTAATAGGATTCCAGTTTTGGAATTTTCACATGGTATCAGAGCCAGGTTGATCAACCAGAGAGCTCAGAGGCAAAGAAAGAAGGAGTTTCGTTGTTCAGTGTGGGAAGCAGATCGAAATTCCCAAGGGCATCACAGTCACTTTGTCAAGAGGTCGAGTTATTTAAGGAGATTTGATTTTTCTGTGTAAGGGGCAAAAAAATTTGATCTCTCTAGATCAAGTGATTCCAAAGGCAGAGGGAGAAGCTCAATAATTTTCGTAGAGCACATCTCTAGCTAGATGTAGTGGTTTTGCAGTGGTTTGCTAGAGCAGAGCCAATGTCGGGTGGAAGGAAGAAGAGCACACACTGAGGGAATAATTTCCTCAGGGAACTTCTAGTCTCAAGAAGTTCATTTTTTTTTCTTGCAGATCAATTGTTATTGTGAGCAATTTTTCTCACTCCACAAGTGAGTGTGAATAACTGAGCAACAATTGAGCAAAAGGAAAAGAGGATATTTTTGATATTTGTTGAGATGGCCACTGTTGGGCTTCGTGATCAGGATAGGTTGGACAGAGCTTCCAACTATGTCATTTGGAAGGCATGGATGTCCTTCCTTTTGGATGAGTTTGGCCCGAAGATGTATATTGATGCAGTGGTAGCAGTACTCCAAGACATAGATCAACTAAAAGAGTACAGAAAGGAGATGGCACGGGTAAAGAGGTTGATCCTAGACAGAGTTCGGGACCATATTGCCTCACATATAGCTAGCAAAGATACTGCCAAAGAAATGTGGGAGACTCTCTCCACGCTATACCAGGGCACTTCCGAGCAGTGGAAGGTGTACTTAGAGGAGAAGCTGAGATGCATCAGGATGCAGAAGGCAGATGGCATAGACCCCTTCCTCACCAGGATTTAGGAGGTCCGGGACCAGTTGTTAGTTTTTGGGGCAGCGCCTCAACCCACAGAGCTAGTGTGATTGGCATTAAACAGTGTCTCCGAGGAGTGGCGGGTATTCGTCCAAAGTATTTTGGGCAGAGATACCTTGCCAAGGTGGAACAAGATGTGGGCCGATTTTTAGCAAGAGGAGTTGAGACGACCTTTATTGAAGAGCTCCATCAGTGGTAGCAGTAGCGGATCAAAGCAGGTGAAGGAGGAGGAGAATGTGGCCCTCACATCAAAGGGTCCTAGTCAGGGACAAGGGGAGCAAAGGAAGAAGAAGAAGGACCTATCAAAGATCAAGTGCTTCAGGTGTGGTGAGCTCGATCACTACAGTACCTAGTGTCCTCTCAAGAAGAATGACAAGGAGGAGAAGCAGGACCAACAGGCAGCTTCAGTGGAGATCGATAGGCTATCCTCCAAGTTGGAGGAAGACTTTGCCATGTTTGTTGATATACCTCCAAGAGTGAGGTGGAGTGACCTGGTTTTGTAGCCCCAAAGTGCTATAGATGGGTAGGATCCTTGAGGAGTCCACCTCTTGGATTAGTACCTTGCTACGGGTGCCCCCAGTATTCAGTAGCAAGATGGATCAGTGATAGTTGATGTAGTCAGATGCCAGAGTGTCAGATATAGACACTAGTAGCAGTCAGATGCTAGGGAGCTTAGTGCAGAGTTGGCACAGTGCAGAGTCAGCAACAGTGCAGATTCTTCTGTGACAGTGTAGATACTAGCAACAATCAGAGACTCGGGTGACAAATGCATCATATTGATCACAATTGATTCAATATTTAGGATGCTTCTAAGTTGCAGTTGCAGCAGCAGCAAATGAGAGGGAGTTGCAGTGCAAATGTAGTGTTGGCAGCATTTCAGCAAGGTCAATAGCAGCACAAATGCAACTTATATCAGAGTTGCACAGTTGTTAGTGGGCAACAACAACCAGACATTAGCATCATGACAAGAGATGATGTAGAGACAGGGTATGCAGTAGCACTAGAACACATTCCTCGCTAAGAGGGAGTGTTGGTTTTTGTAGCATTAGATGTGTTATAGCCTTGAAATTTTGTGGAGATGCTAGATTACATGAGATCTCCAAAACCCAAAAGTTGTTTCTGGAAATTCCACCTAAACATGACTTAATTAGATTATTAACCAGTTTTTAAATATTTCCTATGTCTAAACTTTGGGAATATGGTTAATTAATTAGTATTAATTAAGTCAAGGCGAGAATCATCTAGAAACTCACACGGGTCGATCCAGAGATGATCCTAGCCATTGATTAAGTTTTAATCTTGTGGAAATCTCTAACTAGAAATCCAACTGCAATGATTGATATTATTTCTTCTACTTATTAATTCAAAAATAAGTTATTCACAGTGTTTCTGCAACAAATATCAAACTAAATTCTACTGCAGCCTTCACAATTCAAATACACGGAAAGTAAATGTAAGGAAAAATACTAGCACAAGTACAATCACAATTACAAAGTTATTTTTGGACAATTGTCCCTGGAAAAACCCAATGTGGGAAAACCAATGTAGCAGATGAGGGTTTCTTTATTAATCTTCAGCAAAATCCCATGTACAAGATAAAACCAGCAGAATGGAAGAGGAATTTTTGTGAGAAATTTTACAGACAATTTTCTCACACTTCACAGTGAAATTCTGACTCTGGAGAGGACCTGTTGCCCTCACTGCGTCACCTTCTGCGCAATCCCAACATCACTACCTCTGCGCTGCGTCACTGCCTCTGCTCTGCATCTTCTCTCTGTTTCCTGCACTCCCGACTATTGCTGATACCCTCTCTCTCCAACCTGCAACTCTCCCTCTGATTCGATTTTCTCTTGCCGAACTTCAACGAGTGAGAAAACCGACCTACTTGGGTAACTGAGTATCTGCTTGGTTCAATTTCCAAATGCCAATCAAAGTCCTTCTTATAATCTTCTCGTTGATCAATCAACAACCTAGATTAGATTCTAATCAATGACTCAGATCATTTTGACTTGATCCTCGTCTTCTTCTAGAAGTTTCACCCTCAGTTTAATTAATACCCTTTAATTATTTTAATTTCCTAAGTTTAGACTTAGGCATCCATTAAAAATAATTAATTATTTTAATAAAACTATCTCCAGGTAGAATTTCCCAAAACGATTTCTGGGTATTCTGGAATACATGTGTCCAAGTCTCCCTGCAAATTTTGAGGCTTAGAACACATACGATGCTACCAGAAAACAACACTCCCTCTTAGCGAGGAATGTGCTCTAGTAATGCAACCTGTTGAAGCATCACTCTGACTCTGTAACATCACCCTTTGCGCTACTGATGTCTGACATCACTGCCCACCAACTACTATGTAAATGTTGCATCTATGAGGTTGCTAGCCTTGCCACTGTCAGCTCTGCATCTGCACTGCAACCCTCTCATCTGCTGCTCTGCAACTGAGAAACCATATGTTTCTGCTATTGAAACGAGTTCTCTACCATACCCATATACTCCCTGAATTGGATGAACTTAGCTCTTCCTAGAGATTTTGTGAGTACGTCTGCTACTTGATTTCTTGTGGGGACAAAATGCAGCTATACTGCCCCACGCTGAACACAGTCTATGATAAAGTGACATCTGATATCAATGTGTTTCGATTGATCATGAAATATTGGATTCTCAGAGAGTTTAATACAACTCTGATTATCATAGAAAATAGTGGTTGCTTCCATTCTCTTCCTGAACAAACTCACAAGCAGTTTTCTAAGCCATATAGCTCCGCACGTAGCTGTGCTGGCTGCCATATATTCTGCTTCTGCTGAGCTCAAAGCTATCGACTTTTGCATCCTGCTGTACCAAGAAATCATTCTTGATCCAACATTAAAGCAATACCCGGAGGTACTTTTCCAGTCTATTGCACTACTTGCCCAATCTGCATCTGTGAATGCATTCAATCTGATGTCATCTCCTCAGGTGTATTTCAACCCATATCCGACTGTTCCATGCACATATATAAGAATGTGCCTAGCTGCTACTCAATGCACCCTTTTTGGTTCCACCATGAACTGACTAAGGGTGTTGACAGCGAAGCAAATGTCTGGCCTAGTGTTGACCAGATACATGAGCGACCCAATGAGTTGTTTGTACAAGGTGGGATCCACTTCCAACCCTAGAAAATAATGCATCAACTCCATATCCTTCAGGTCGAATTCAGCTTCAAGATTCTTCTTGCAGTCCTTTATGAACCTAGATGACCATGTTAGAAACAAGTCATCCACATATAATACCATAATAAGTGGCTCATTCTCCACCATTAGATAGTAGAGATTGGGATCAACATCACTCTTGACGAATCCCAACTGCTACAAGTAACTATCAATCCGAACATATCATACTCTGGGTGCTTGCTTGAGCCCATACAGGGCTTTCTTTAACCTACATACACAAGTTCTCTTTTCATGAGTTTCAAAGCCTTTGGACTGTTTTATATACACCTCTTCTTCTATCACCCCATTCAAGAATGTTGTCTTAACATCCATCTGGTGAATCTCCCATCCCATTTGAGCTACTAGGGATATAACGGATCTGATAGAGGTATGCCTAGCTACTGGGGTGAAGGTTTCCTCATAGTCTATTCCTTTCTTTTGTGCGTATCCCTTTGCCACGAACCTAGCCTTGTACTTCTCTATATTTCCATCTGCAACATACTTGATCTTGTAGATCCACCTTAATCCTACAACTGGTCTATCCTCTGGTCTAGGTACCACTTCCCAGACATTATTCATCATGATAGAACCATCCTCTTCTACCATGGCATCCACCCAAACTTGGTGTTGTACGACTTCCTGAAAGCTAAAGGGTTCTTCAACTTGTGCTACCAAGGCTTAGTACCTGTTAGGTTATCTACGCTACCTCTTCTCGGTTCTAGGAGCCATGACAAACTCCTCTGCGTCCCTCAATGCCTATCATACTTCTCTGCTAGTTCTACCACTGGTGGTTGGAGGCTCAATCAAATCTCCTTCTTGTTCCTGTTGTTCCATTTGCTGAGAATTGCCTGGATTTCCTACTTCTGAGGAAATACTGGAGCTAGTCACTATGCTCGATCTTGGTGTCTATCCTCCTTGCTACCCCTGCTGTTGTTGGACTAATGGGACATCTACTGATTGATCTTCTGCTAGCATCTCTCAAGGTTTCCTGAAAGCTCTAACCTCGATGAATTTTGCATCCCGTCTTACTACAGTCTCCTTGCTGCTAGGAATGTAGATTTTGTATGCCTTTGAGGTCTCGCTATATCCTACGAGGTACCCCTTTTCTACAGTCTGATCCAGTTTACTAGGCTTCTTCCCTGAATATGACAATATGCCACACTTCCAAATATCCTGAGAGGACTCACTTCTGGCTTCTTCCCTGTGAAGACTCCTTTAGGTGTTTTTTCCCCAATGCTCTGTGAGGAGTTCTATTCTTGATATACACCGTTGTGTTGCATACCTCTGCCCATAAGAATCTAGGCAAGTCCTGGTCATACAACATAGACTTTGTTGCCCCAACAATAGTTCTATTCTTTCGCTCTGCTACTCCATTCTGCTCTAGATTATATGGAGTTGTCCATTCTCTTTTGATACCCTCCTTTGCGCAGAAATCTGTGAAGTCTTTGTCCATATACTCTCCACCATTATCTGAATGCAATACGTTTATCTTTTTCCCTATCATGTTCTCTACGAGAGCCTTAAACTCTTTGAACCGATCAAAGACCTCATCCTTGTTCTTTAAGAAATAGATCCAGGTTTTTTAGAGTGATCATCAATAAAGGTGACGAAGTATTCGCCACCTACTTCGTCACCACTAAGAGCTCTCATGGACATTGGGCTACAAATATTTGACTGTATCAATCCCAATACACCATTCGCTCTGTTGTTACTTCTGAAAAAAGATGCCTTAGCGTACTTCCCTAGTACGCATCCTTGCATATATCATCATGCTAAATACTGAGGATTGGTACTCCTGTAACATTCTCTCTGAGTATCCTCAGTGCTCCATGGTGTAAGTGTCCGATTCACCTGTGCCACAATTCATTCAGTTCCTTATTGCCATTATGGTTGCTGCCTATCAATGCCATTGGAGACTTGAGCTGCAATCTATACAGTTTGTTGCTTCGAGCTCCAATTTGTCTCATCTTCTTCCAGTTTGGGTGTTTGACATATACTTTCCTTCCAATGAAGTATACATCGTATCCCTTGTCCTATAACTGGGACACTGAAATTAGATTCATTCCTAACCCGGGCACATACAAAACATTAGTGGCTCAAATGTTGGTTCCTACTTTCGTCTGAAATGCTATGGTGCCTCTCCCTACTGGAGTACACTTCGTTCTGTTTCCCATGGTGATCTGGAAATCCATCTGCTCTTCTTGATAGCTCGAGAAGTATTCTTGTACTCCATTCATGTGAGTTGAAGCCCCGCTATCAATATACCAAACATCTGTCGACGCTGAACTTGACAAGCATGTGAATTCTTCTTCCAATCTGGAAGATAATTCAAAGACATCTTGATTTTCGATCCTTATTTGTGCCATTTTTCCTATAGATTTTTTACGCTTTTCTACCCAGCAAAAAAGCGTGTGAATTCTTCTTCCAATCTGGAAGATAATTCAGAGACATCTTGATTTTCCATCCTTATTTGTGCCATTTTTCCTATAGATTTTTTACGCTTTTCTGCCTAATGAAAAGGCGTGTGAATTCTTCTTCCAATCTGGAAGATAATTTAGAGACATCTTGATTTTCCATCCTTATTTGCGCCCCACTTGAATACTGCTCTCCGCTACTCTCTGTCACTAGCAAACTTCGATCTGAAAATCTTTCTCTATGTCAAATCACTTAGAGAGAGATTTTCCACGAAATTTTTTCCCTCATGGACTACGCAATCCCTCTGGGGATTCGATCTACTGCCAATGCAGCTCCCACTTCTGTTCAACACTGGCTCTTCTGGGTCCATTCTATTGCTTCTCCTTAGCTCTAATACCATGTGGAAATTTCTAACTAGAAATCCAACTGCAGTGGCTGATATTATTTTTTCTACTTATTAATTCAGATATAAGTTATTCACGGTGTTTCTACAACAAATATCGAAATAAATTCCATTGCAGTCTTCACAATTCAAATGCGCAGAAAGTAAATGTGAGCAAAAATACTAGCACAAGTACAATCATAATTACATAGTTATTTTTGGACAATTGTCCCCAGAAAAACCCAATGTTGGAAAACCGATGCAACAGATGAGGGATTCTTTATTAATCTTAAGTAAAATCCCATGTACAAGATACAACCAGCAGAATGGAAGAGGAATTTTCTGTGAGAAATTTTACAGACAAATTTTTCACGTTTCACAGTGAAATTCTGACTCTGTAGGGTGTTGATTTTGGGTAGCATCAAATGTGCTCTAGCTCTGAAATTTTGTGTAGGGGCTAGAATACACGAGATCTCCAAGACCTGGAAATCGTTTGGAGAAATTCCACCCGGATTGTGAGTTATTAAAATAATTAATATTTTTAATGGGGTTCCTAAGTCTAAACTTGGGAAAATAAAAATATGGGTGAGAAGCTTCTAAGAGATGAGGATCAAGTTTGTTTTAACCTTAGCCGTTGATTAGGGAATTAATCTCAACCATTGATTCATCAACAAGAAAAGTATAAGAGGAGGCTTGAGGGTTAGTGGGAGAGACACCAAGTTGATCAGTCAGTTCGATTTTTTTGGGATATGGTTTGCTGAGAAAATCGAACAAGTGATTTGAGTTGTAGTGAGAGAGGCAGAAGCAGAGATTTGGATCGGAGATAAAGTTTCGAGCCAAAGAGTACATAACAGAGAGGTAGCACAGAGGCTTACGCAGCCCAGGAGTGGCTCACGTAGAGTTGATGCAGGCCAGGAGGGTCTCTTGCAGTGGCAGTGTAGAGTAGTCGTCAAAAGTCTGAGATTTTGTTGGAGAAGCGAGGTTCTGAGCCAGGAGGGTTGAACAACAATCTTCCTCCAACAAATTGATCCAGCAGAAGGGGTGACATAGTTCTCTAGAGGCAAGCATTGGCCCATGCAGTGATTGCGTAGGGACTTCACAGTGTTTACCGGGAGGAGCTAGATCGCTCATTAGATCAACTGTGACTTGAGGAATGAGGTTAACCCTCTTATGTATTTCTTGCTACCTTGATATCTCTGTAAGGTTAGTCGGTGTGAGAGGCAACCTGTTGTACTCAGATTCTGCTTGCTTAATAATACAAACCCTCTATCTGCTACACCGATTTTCCTGCATTAGGTTTTTTCGGGGATGTGTTGTCCAAAAATAACGGTGTCCCTTGTGCATTTGTCTTATCTATTGTTTCAATTTATGATCTGTATGTCAATGTAGTCTGCAATAGTGTTTTTCATCACTGTTTATAAATTAAATAACGTGTTGAATGAAATAACAAGTAGGAGATTCTAAACCATTAACTGCAGTAGGATTTCTGTTTGTAAAGATTCAGAAATTTTCACAAGGTATTAGAGCGATTGCAGATCATAGGACATTTAAGCCATCAGCCGAGAGATCCAACAAATCTACTGCAGAGAGGCAGTTGTCCCGAGTGACCGCGTTGTTCCAGGGCCTGAAACGTAGAGGAAGGGTGATGCAATGCAGAAGAAGTGATGCAGAGGCTCATGCAATGCCCGCGTCAACATTCTAAGCCAGGAGAGGGTGACGCAGTCGCCAGGAGGAGCCCACACAGTGATTGCGTCAGCTCTCTTGGCCAATGCAGAAGCAGAGAGGGGAAGATTAGGCTCATGCAGAACAACGTCATCTTTCGAGACCGGGAAGGAGTGACGCAGTGGCCAGGAGGAGCTAATCTAGCTCACACAGTGACTGTGCAGAGCCTGCGGAGCTTAGATTCTTCGGTTGCTAGGGCAGAGGGAGAAATGTAGATCAGATCTGAGGTGCTGGTGTGACACTAGTGCAGAACAGTGTCTGAGGAGACTAAACCAAGGCAGAGGGAGTCACTGCCTTAACAAATTTCTTGCCAAAGAAATCTAGATCCGGGTTGCTGAGAAGCAACAAAGGAGGATCAGAGAGGGGTGATTCAACATTATTTGGCGGAAGGATTTCCATGAAGGAAATCAGGACTCAGAGGGTGTCTAGAACGAACTTGTTCCTTAGAGGATTTCTAGCACCAAAGAAATCCAGATCCGAGTTTCGCTAAAGCAGCAGCAAAAGAGGGAGAAGAGAACCTGTTCAACACTCATTTGAGCAGAGATGGCAGTAAATGGACTAAGGGATAAGGACAAATTGGATGGAGCATCCAACTTTGTCATTTGGAAGGCCAGGATCCTGACAGTCTTGGGAAAAAGTCACATCAAGGACTATGCCTTGAGGACGGTTGCTATTCCGGTCGATGCTAATCCTCTCAAGAAATACGAGGAGGCTCAGGCAAAGGTGAAGTGCATGATCTTGGACGGGGTCAAAGGTCATGTGGTCCCACATATTGCTGAAAAGGAAACAACAAAGGAAATGTGGGAGGCCTTGACCACCTTGTACGAGGGAACTTCCACCCAACAAAAGATGTTGCTTGAGAATCAACTAAGACAATACCAGATGCAAAAGGGAGAAGAAATCGATCCCTTCCTTCTCAAGTTGTAAGGGATTCGAGACAAGCTGACTTCCGTGGGGTCTACACCAGATCCTGAGTTCATTGTCAGGACTGCCCTGAATGTAATCACTGAAGACTAGGAGACCTTTTTCCAGAGCATCTTGGGCAAGGCTTCTCTCCCTAGTTGGGAGGAGATGTGGGCAGCTCTTCGACAGGAAGAGATGAGATGGTTAACCAAGGCAAGAAGTAGCGGCAAAGGAATCAGAGTCAAGAGGAGGAAGAGGCATCTCTCGCATCAGTGGGACAACAAGGGCAACAAAAGAGGAAAAAGAAAGACATATCCAAAGTCTTATCCAAAGTTAGATGCTTCAGATGTGGGGAACTAGGACATTTCGCCACTCAGTGCCCTCGAAAGAAGGGCAAGGAAGAGAAGTCTGACTCAAAGGCTGCTCCAGCGAAAGCTGACAAGGAGTAGAATGATGAGGATTGCACCATGAGTGCTCATGTAGCTCCAGAGAAGAGGTGGGCTGATATTGAGCTGTAGTCGGGAGGGCTGCATAGGGGCAGGATCCTTGAGGTGCCCAAACTCTTGGATCACATATGGCTACGGGAGCCCTTAATGACAGTAGCAGAATGACGGGAGTTAGTTGGTGCGAGGGATGATGGAGCAACAATGGAAGAGCTAGAGTGCCAAAGTCTGAAGCAACGCAGTAGAGTGTTGCAGCAGTGGGGGAGGCACAAAGTAGATACAACAGCAGTGCAGTAGCATCAAAGGGTCAACACAGATTAGCAACAAAGGTAGCTTCAGCATCACAAGGTATCTAGACTGACTAGCATGTCAGATTTTGGGTGGCTTTTCAATTGCTTACTTCTTAGCCACTGAGTTGCAGTGCAATAGTTAGTAGTGGCAGTGCTATGGGCAACATGATGCAACATATTGAGAGGGAGTTGTAGTACAGATGCAGCAGTGGTAGTGGCAGTGTCATGGGTAGCAATACAGGTTGTAGCAGTGCAGTGGATGAAGGGCTGCAGGCCAAGCATCAGCAACATAGAGGAACGATGTCATGGATCAATGTGATGCTTCTATTGGGAGTGTTGCTAGAGCACATTCCTCGCTAAGAGGGAGTGTTTATTTTGGGTAGATTCGGATGTGCTCTAGCTCTGAAATTTTCTGGAGGGGCTAAAATACATGAGATCTCCAAGGCCCAAAAATCATTTGGAGAAATTCCAGCCGGAATGTGAGTTATTAAAATAATTAATATTTTTAATGGGGTTCCTAAGTCTAAACTTAGGAAAATAAAAATATTAATGGGTATTAATAAAAATATGGGTGAGAAGCTTCTAAGAGACGAGGATCAAGTCTGTTTTAATCTTAGTCGTTGATTAGGGACTTAATCTCGACCGTTGATTCATCAACATGAAAAGTATAAGAGGAGGCTTGAGGGTTAGTTGGAGAGACATCAAGTTGAACAGTCAGTTCGATTTTTCTGGGGTGTGGTTTGCTGAGAAAATCGAACAAGTGATCTAAGTTGTAGTGAGAGAGGTAGAAGCAGAGATTTGGATTGGAGAGGAAGTTCCGAGCCAAAGAGTCCATAACAGAGAGGCAGCCTGAGGATCAGAAAGGCAACGTAGAGGCCTATGCAGCCCAAGAGGGGCTCACACAGAGCTGACACAGGCCAGGAAGGTCTCTTGCAATGGCAGTGCAGAATAGTTGTCAAAAGTCCGAGATTTTGTTGGAGAAGTGAGTTTTTGAGCCGGGAGTGCTGAACAACAGTCTTCCTCCAACAAATCGATCCAGCAAAAGGGGTCACACAGTTATCTAGAGGTAAGATGCTAGCCCATGTAGTGATTGCGTAGGGACTTCGTTGTGTTTGCCGGGAGGAGCTAGATCACTCATTGGATTAGCTGTGACTTGAGTAATGAGGTAAACCCTCATATGTATTTCTTGTTGCTGTGATTTCTCTGTAAGGTTAGCTGATGTAAGAGGCAACCTGTTGTACTCATATTCTGCTTACTTAATAATACAAATCCTCTATTTGTTGCACCGTTTTCTCGCATTGGGTTTTTCCAGGGACATGTTGTCTAAAAATACGGTGCCCCTTGTGTGTTTGTCTCATCAATTGTTTCAGTTTATGATCTATATGTCGATGTAGTCTGTAGTAGTATTTTTCATCACCGTTTATAAATTAAATAACTTGTTGAATGAAATAACAAGTAGGAGATGCTAAACCAGTGACTGCAGTAGGATTTCTGTTTGTAAAGATTTAGAAATTTTCACAGAGAGGACTTGTTGCCCTCACTGCGTCACCTTTTGCGTAGTCCCAGCGTCACTGCCTCTATGCTATCCATCTTCTTCTCTATGTCTTCTCTCTACTTCCCGCACTCCCGTTATTACTTATACCCCCTCTCTCCAACCTACAACTCTTCCTTTGATTCAATTTTCTCTTGCAAACTTCAGCCAGTGAGAAAATTGATCTACTTGGGCAACTGAGTGTCTGCCTGGTTCAATTTCCAAATGCCTGTGGAAGTCCTTATAATCTTCTCGTTGATTAATCAACAACCTAGATTAGATTCTAATCAATGGCTCAGATCATTTTGACTTGATCCTCGTCTTCTTCTAGAAGTTTCACCCTCGATTTAATTAATACCCTTCAATTATTTTAATTTCCTAAGTTTAGACTTAGGCATCCATTAAAAATAATTAATTTTTTTAATAAGACTGTCTTCGGGTTGAATTTCCCAAAACAATTTCTAGGTATTCTGGAATACATGTGTCCAAGCCTCCCTGGAAATTTTGAGGCTTAGATCACATCCGATGTTACCAAAAATCAACAAATCTTGGTCGTTGGTGCTCTAACACGGGATTATAAGAGGAGGTTGATGTGATGATGGAGAATACACTTGAGCAGTTCGATTTCATGAGTAGATTGATTTCCATAGTAGCAACAATCAGTTGTTGAAGAGAGAGCTAGTGAGATCGAAGCAGTGAGAGAGGGTCAGAGACAGTGAAGCCGGAGGAAGGTTTCCAGATCCGGTGAGTGCATCTGCAGAGAGGCACAAGAGCCACAGAGAGCCTGACGCTAGGGAAGTGCAGTAACCTCTAGAGGCAATTTTGATTCTGTTGGGGAAAGACGAATTTTAGTGCCATTAGCTGGACAGAGGTTCCAGAGGCCAGGAGAGACATAATCCTAGACAAGAGCAGACCAGATGACTTGAGGAGAAGCTGGTTCGAACGGAATGCAAAAGAGACTGCGCTAGTGTGATGCAGTAGCTATGCAAAGCAGGTTTGGACAGCTCACCTAGAGCTGAGGCCAGAGCCCGGATTTGCTTGGGGAGTAAGGAAATTACCTCACTATATTTTTGCCAGTATTTTTCTATAGGATTGTCAGTTTCGGCATCCAGTTTTACTCAAATTATGTCACTGCTGCTTAATAATTAAAACTCTCAGTTGCTACATCGGTTTGCCCAAGTTGGGTTTTTCCGGGGACTTTTTTCCAAAAACAAATGTGTTATTTTATGTGCGAGTGCTAGCATTTCTTCCAACATTTATTCTTCTGCAGTTTTATTTGTGTAGGTTGCACTGTGATTTATTCAGTATTTTTTGTAGCAAACAATAAATAAGTTGTTAAATTAAATTAACAATTAGGAGAATAATTTCCAGTTGCTGCAATAGGATTTCGATTTTGGAATTTTCACAACATGCGAGGTATGCATGAGGGTTGCATGAGAGATGCATGACATGCAAACAATTTTGTAACATCCCTGGTGCAAATTTCATGCAATAAAAGTTAATAAAGCCAAAATAAGACCACGGTTAAGGGACACTTATTCCAAGCTGAATGTTGGGCAAAAATATCCTAGTGGGCATCACTGGATATGTGTTTTGGCTAAGGAGAATTGGCAAATGCTAAGGCAAAGGCATTAAAAGGAAAAAAGTCATTTTTGGTACATTTATTTATGAAAATAAAGGAAATTAGGAGAAAGGTAAGGTGAAAGGTCATAGGTTGCATGTGAGGTAGAAATTGAAATGGAAAATGAAGAAAATAGAGGCCTCATTAATAAAAAGGTTTCTGAGGATCAGTTGGTAAGCTTTTGTCAGTTCAAGTTAGGAGCTCTCTCATTATTTTCTCTCTCTCTCTCTCTTGGTCACATAGAGTTTTCTTGGAGCACCCTAGCTTTGGATCAAGGAAGGAAAAACAAGCAAAGGGAAAAGAAGGAAAGCAAGGATCAAGGAAAGGAAAGCAAGATCAAGTAGCTTCAGCAGGAATACTTGCAGGTAACATTTTGCATGTGCGATTTCCTAGCTGGTTTGGACATGCATGGATTTGCATGTTGGTGTATGGTTCTCTTGCTGTAGGTGCCATGGTTTTGCCGGGTTATGACAGTGGTTTTCATGCTAACCTTGGCTTTTTCCATATGCCATGGTATGTTGGGATGTTTATCTCGGTTTTTAGCTTTGGTTTGCCAGATGGATTTCAGAATCCGGGCGGAGGTGGTCTCAAGATTTATTCCCAAAGGCCTAGGAATCCCTTAACTGGTTTTGGCGGGATGCATGGTAAAGCCTGAGGGAGAAGTCTCGGTTTAGGGCCTAGTGATTTGAATTTGGATTGCGGTATTGCGGTAAAGCCTGAGAGACTGGTCTCGGTTTAAGGCCTAGTGGTCCGGGATTGGATTGTGGTAAAGCTTGAGAGACAAGGAGACGAAATTTTCTTCAAGGATAGTGATGGATTCCAGATGGCATTCCAAGTCCGGTTCACTTGTGATTAGAGCACCAGTTTTGGTGTGATCACGATTGGTGAGGGTGGAGGTGGTTTAACCTCTGGTTTCCCTTGGTTGTTCTTGGATTGGTTGTTCATGAGATCCCACATTCATGCTTGGAATATGGCACGTGGGTAACTGTTTGAAAGAGAGATTTGGTTCAGCCATGTCTATGGTCGGTTGGTACATGGAAGTCCTGAACCCAGTCAAATTTGCCTATGATTAATAAAAGCAAAGTTGCCTCACTTTTGCACTTGTTTATAGGTGGAATTAATGGCTATCATATATCTGATATTTATATGGTTTTATGCTAGTTAGAAGCATGGTTATATGACTAGTCCATTGTTGGCTTAGGTTGCACTGTCCGAGGTTCGATTCTTTACTACGCACCAACAAAACACTCAATCACTGGCCCTTTCAGCAACGACTTGCAAGAAAGTCGCAGTCTCACTTGAAGTGACTATGGGAGGTCGCGAAACCAGGTTTCTGCAGCCTTGAGGGATACTACAATGTGGCAATTTTGTATTTTCTTATGCTTTACCACTTATAAACTACTTCGCATTCATGAACTACTTCACACTTATATATTACTTCGCAAATTTACATTCATCACTTAAACATATCATAAACATCCATAAACTTTACAATACTAAAATAAAGTGCAGATAATAAGCAAATCAACACATGAAAACACAAATTTTACTGTGGTTCATCCCAATGTGGGACTATGTCCACAAGAACTATTGCTTATAATAGAGAATTTGGTACAACAAATAGTCCTTCCCCTATGCACATAGCTGTAGGTTGTCTGTGCACTAAGTTGCAGACCCAGGCCTCTGCGCACTCAGCTACAGAGCCTTGCCCCCTTCTCTGAAGCACAAATCACAAAGATACAACCATAAACATAGATCTGCATCTAATCATAGATGATGCCTTCCTTCTTTATTAATCATCCCTATATATATTATTACATTGAGGGATTACATCACTACATTACCATGGACCCAATACCATGGTTTCTAAAATACAAGGGGCTATGGTCCAAAACCATTCAACTTTTACAATATTATATGCTTTTACAAAAATGGAGGGGCTTCACTATGAAGTCCATATACTGTGCGATGAGTTTGCTATGCGATCCTCATTGAGCTTCGCTGCTCTGCTGTGCGGTCCACTTCGCATTCTGCGACATCCTTTCTACTGCACGCTCTATCCACAAAATTCGGATTCCTTGCCCAAAATTTGGCCAAGTTGGGCTGCGCCCAATAGGTTTCACGCTAACATAGCAATGATCAAGATTAACCAGGCCTAGTGGAAAGACGTACCTTTCTCCTAGACCTCGCGGCAATTGTCCAGAAATTCCTTGCATAAGTATCCAACCCAGTTATATTGGACTCCATTTGTGCACTACGTGGCTAAAGAGACCATCGACGCAGGAACTTCATTTGCGTGGCACTTCTTCATAATCTTTTCGACCAAAATGTGTGCGGCGAAGCAGACTGCTTGGTCACCGATTGAGTTTATGTCATAGCCCCTTTTTTCCTTTGACCAGCCCGTACTTCTTCATATTCTCTGCCAAACTGCGGTCCTGATCCTTTCTTACAAACTCCTTCGTGGAGTTCCACCCTTGATATGGTAACCTTGTGATCCTCCAGATCAAAATTTGGTCTATGGTGATCTTATTCCCCATCCATAGGTGTCCATCATGTATCAATACCAACAATTGGCGCACACATGCTGTGTTTGTTGAACTTTTGCCAAAGTGCTGCGCATTCAACATATTGGTTCAATATACCTTGACAAATGATCAGGTTAGCTCCGGTTTAATAACAACTTCAAATTCATACTCCTGAAATAATAATAGCCATCTGCAAATTTTTCCTCCTAAAATAGGCTTATTGACCAAATACTTTAGTGCAGAGTGATCTGTGAACATCTTGAAATGTGATCCCAACAAATAATGTCTAAAGTTCTGTAAAGCATATACCATAGCCAATCCTTCCCTTTATGTAGTTGTATAGTTCTTCTCTGCTCTAGACAGTGTCTTACTTTGAAAAGCTATAGGGTGATCGATTTCTCCTGCACCAGTCTGTGCCAATACCTCTCCTAAAGCTATGCATGAAGCATCCACATGAAAATGAAACACCTTATTCCAATATGGGAATACCAATATAGGAGCAGTTACCAACTTTTCTTTTAGTGTGTCAAGGCTTTTTTGACATTCTTCATTCCATAGGAATGTTACATCTTCCTTCAACAGTTTTTCCATAGGCGCAGTGATTTGCGCATATCCTTTTATAAATTTCTTGTAATATCTTGATGTCCCAATGTGGTATGAAGCTATCTCACTGTCTTTGGTGGAGGTAAATTCACAGTCATAGCAATATTCGCAAGATCCACCATCAAGGAGGATTGAGCACCTTGGAGGACTGCGCAGCACTGAGAGGGATGACGGAGTTCTTTCTGGCAGGAGTTTGGTTTGAGGGTTTGCAGTAGGATTTGTGCTAGGAGATTGAGCAGGGGATTAACCCTTGCATATTGGAGAGTTTTGGCAGAGGTTTCAGGTAGAGTTCTGGAGGGTTTCATTCAGCGGCAGCGCAGAGCATTAAGGGACTGCACAGAACCCCAAGGGGGTGATTTTCGGGGGTTGGCTATTCCAGGAAAGCTTTCTAGGTTTTATTGGGTTTCTTGAGTAGAGTCTGATTCTAGAGTTTCAGCATTTTCCGAAGAGGGGAACAACTCCAAATCCTAATTTGATTTTCAGCAGCAGCAGTAGCACGACAGTTCTCCAGCAGCTTCCACACAGTTCTGAGAGAGGCCATTCCTTTGCTATTCTAAGTGTATTTCTTCACTTGCCTTGTGCAAGTCGAGGTGCCATCTTTCTGATCACCTCCTGTACTCATTCTATTGCTCAGTATAATAAAATGGCTTAGCATTTCTCTCTGCATTTCTTGAGTATCTGCTTATATTGCACGTTTATATTATTATCTATTGCACCACTGTCATTTTTATCATTTTGAGTTTCCCGATTATTATATCATTTATACGTATTTGGTTGGAGTTCACTAGGGTTTTGGAGAATATCTCAGAAACGGGATATTACACTGCAACTCACTCTCTGACTCGATTTTCTCTTGCCGAACTTAAGCCACTGAGAAAATTGATCTGCTTGAGAAACTGAGTATCTGCCCTGGTGTATTTTTCCATCTACCCATCGACTTCTTCTTATAGTCTTCTATTGGAGTACCAATGGCCAAGATTAAATCTTAATTGATGGCCAGGTTGATTCCCTATCGATCCGTGTGAGTTTCTAAATGACTCTCACCACATCTTAATTAATACTGATTAATTAACCATATTCCCTAAGTTTAGACTTAAGAAATAATTTTAAAAATTGGTTAATAATTTAATTAAGGCATTTTTGTGTGAAATTTTCAGACACAATTTTTGGATTTTGGAGAAAACATGTATTCTAACCTCTCCACCAAATTTTGTGGCTAAAACACATCCGATGCTACAAACACTAGCAACCCCTACTCATCCTAGTAGTCCGATATTTAACATAGCCCAATAACATACTAGGGGTGAGGTTTGAGTCTTTGACTCCCTTGACCCTCAACTAGAATTATTGTTTTGGACCTTCTCAAATCTCTCAATATTCATTTTTTTTTTTTAAATCAATTCCCTTGAGATGCACCATAAATCCATTCCTCACAACGCATGATAAGGAAGGTTTCAGATATTGCTCATTCTCAAATAATTAATAGCTATCATATACAATCAACCACAAAATGGGTTTCACAAACTTCTAAATTCTATTTATTGCAACCAAAACATATATGTCAACAAACACAAAATGTTATATAAATTACATCTTAAGCATCATAAGTTCCTGCATAGCTAAAAATGGTATGACCAGTTTCCTTGTCACGATGAACTTGTGCTGAAAACACCACACACTGCATCTGCCCATCCCTATATAAAAAGTCCTGTCATCTGTTATCCATCACTTATGGTGGATTAAACCAATTCTATTTGAAAAGTTTCGATCTTAATGATTCCTTAGATTACTTACATGTTAAAATCGATGTAGATATGATGGTCTCTCCATGCGTATCGGATGGGAACAAAGGCACGATTTGCTATCTTGGGGAAGCTCACAATATTGTGGCCAGCATACAAATAGTTGTTTACTCTTTTTATCCATTTTCAACGGAATATTCTAGCAAATATAGCAGATAGACAATCCTAGCAATTCTACTGTTTTATCTTGATTGACAACATCGTCAATATATATTCTATCGGAACTACATATGTTTGTTCAAGTTCTCTTGTTCTGCCTCAGCTATTCAAGTTCTTATACGACTTTCACTGTAACCCTGACTTTGGATTTTTGCAGATGGCATATGAACTCTATGGGATATTAGGTGGCAATGTGAGCGCTGTGACTGGGGAAAATATAAGGCCAGCATATGGTGGCAGGGAAGAAGTCTTCCTTGAAAAAGTTGTGACTCCTATCTATGAGGTTATTTCAAAGGTACTTAGCATCTACTTTTACTTTTACATACTCTTGATTATATATGTTCCCTATAATGATGTGCAGTGATACATATATCTTGACATTGAGGGCTATTTGTCTTACCTGTATAGGAAAACAAGAGAAATAAAAATGGGACAGCCAAACACTCGCAGTGGAGGAATTATGATGATCTTAACGAATTTTTCTGGTATGGCAGATATGTTGCAACATGCTAGCTAGAATTAATGTACTTGCAAGCTTGGCTATAATTGAATCCTATGCTAAAGAATGACTATCTTCATTAACAGGTCAATCGAATGTTTCCGCCTAGGCTGGCCAATGCTTGCAGATGCAGATTTCTTTAACGTACCAGAAACGAGTGAAAAACATCCATCCATGAAGGTAGCAACATTCGGCAATATCTTGTATATTCAAGACCAATATCTTCGAGTAATATTGTACTGGAAATAGCATAAGATTCTTAACAACAATTGAGTAATAACGCTCCCCTAAGATGAAATCATAACACTGGTACATGGAAAAATTGGTAATCTGTTGGAATGTGGTCTCTTTATTTTGAGTTGAGAACTGGAAGACAAGAAAACCATAGTACAAGTTACAATATAATATAGTTGGAGGATATTTTTCTGGGCAAAGGAGCAAGATTTTTTCCAAGCGAAACTTGTGTTAGTAGGAAATTTGTTGCTTGCATAGCTTTTTGTTTGTTTGTTTGTAAGCCCTTATTTCTCTAAGTTAGTCCTTCCTCTATTAGATAACAATAACAACAAAGAAATAATCCCTTTTGTTTTCAAAACAGCTTCACTTCACACCGAACCATTACTTTAGTCACATTATGTTTCTTGGTAAATCTCCTTTATTTGTATGACCAGTCTCTGTCCCATCTCTCTATACCAAATTCATTGCCGCTTGGTCTCTCTGCATCTCATAACCACATTTTATTTTATATTCAAGATAAGTAGGCTACCATGCAATTCAGCCCCTTGGGAGTTTTTGGATAAATTGGTGATGCAATGCAGGAGCATTGAGAGCATGGTTATGGGTAAGCCAAAAACTTAGGATGATGATGATGTAGGGGTATAAAAGGTATAGGCATGAAGACTTGTTTATGGAAGAATGGCTAATGAACTATGTATGACAAAGACTTTCGTAGAGAACTAACAGATACAACAACTGATGACCCATGTATCCCAGTGGATGGCTACTAATTTATATGGACTTCAACCATGCTTATATTTTGCAGCTGCAAGTGAAGAAGATTAAGGATGATGGAGGAAAAAGACCAAATATTGTAGAATGTTGAAGATGTGAGGAAAGAAGAAGGCAAAGGGACCAGTTCAAAAGACAAGGATAAATGATTGGATCACAAGTAGTCATTAAGGGAGAACATGAAGAAATAGCTCCTACTTATGATCGTGAATAATGTCTAAATGATATGATGCCATTTGTAATAATGTAGACTAATTCTAGAAGTCTGAGTATGAATTAGAGTTAAAGAGAATGAGAGATATTAGGGATGAAGATTTATTGAGAAATTGATGGAGAGATTGATGGAGATATTGTGGAGATAGTTGTAGAGATGACTTGAATGAAATTTCCAATTATGATGTATTCGTCATGGTCACCTATTATTATATAAAGGGACCATTTGTACACTAAAAAGTAATACACGTGAATGTTTTATTCATATATCCCTTTTTAAAGATTTTGGAACATACATTTCTTGATATCCCTTGCTTTAAGCCAAGATCTTTCAGAGAAATCACATATGAACATTAGGGTCGATGCCTTTCGAACTCCTATTGAGATTGCGTTTCGAACCCCTATCGAGATTCATCATTAGGACATGGTTGGAGAGCAAGATCAACAGATCACTCATATATATCTCAGAGATGCAACATTAAATATTTAACGGTAAAAAAGAAATTAATATAAAAACGAAAAAGAAATTTTAAGGTGTCAAAATAAATAATTAATTAAGCAATTCATTTAAAAAGTTATTTATAAATTTAATCTTTATTTATTTATTTATTTTTTCTTCCAAAATTATTATAAGACTTTGACAATATATAATAGACTAAGATTCACCTATATTATCATATTGTCAAGTCTTATAATAATTTTGGAAAAAAAAATACAAGTTAAATAAATAAAGAATAAATTATAAATAACTTTTTAAATGAATTTCTTATTTAGTTATTTATTTTGACCTCTTAATGTTTTTTTTTAGTTTTTATATTAATTTCTTTTTTGACTGTTAAATATTTACTGTTGCATCTCTGAGATATCTATCAGTGATCTGTTGATTTTTCTCTCCAACCATGTCATGATGATGAACCTCGATAGGGGTTCGAAACATGTCGACCCTAATGTTTATATGTGATTTCTCCAACAGATCTTGGCTTAAATCATGAAGCACAAAAGCATCCAATTTGAGATCCCTTGATTTACTTAAAGTAGTTTGGCATATAGGTATGCATTTAATTTGTCACTGCCCACTTTGATGCATTATGATGCTTCTTGGCACATTTGGATAGCTTGAGTGAGTGTATTGTAATATCCTCATTTTTTGTTTCCCTTACGATGCAATTAGGATGGATTCCCAGGGTTTGTGTTAGCTAGGTCACAGGAGCGAGATTACGTCATTGGTGGTTCTAGAGGGTCTTAGAGGAGTATTATGGGGTTTGAGAAGGTCCGCTGCTTGTATTTCATCATAGGGGTCAATTCCACACAATTCGTTCTTGGTTCTATTGTATTACGACGATTCCTGTAAAACAAGGTTATTATCGAGCATATTTTAATTATATACACTCAAAGTATTATTTGGAGCAGATTATTTGGTGAGACAACTTAGTGTAATAGTTCATTGGAATCGGGATGAAGAGATCTACTGTGATATCCCTTTTCAGGGATATCCCTCAAACACAAGCAAACTCCAACCAGAGATGGACTGGGAGGGCGTTTACCAGATATGTCGCCTCTAAAAAGAGGACGAGATCTGGAGACTACCTAGCCCTTTCCAAACTCTGTCTAAGAGTATAGGAGAAAAACACACAAGGGGTATAGTAGCCGGGAAGCTCAAAGAGATAAAAATAATAGTAGTGCAACATACAATAATGTATACATGGAATATAAGCAGATACTCAAGAAATGCAGAGAGAAATGCTAAGCCATTTTATTATATTGAGTAATGGACAGAGTACAAGAGGTGATCAGAAATATAGCACCTCGACTTGCACAAGGCAAGTGAAGAAATACATTCAGAATGGTAAGGAAATGGCCTCTCTCTGAGCTGCGTCCAAGCTGTCGGAGAACGGATGTGCTAGTGCTACTATTGGAATCAAGTGAGGATTTGGGGTTGTTTCCCTCCTCAAAAAATGCTAAAACTCTGGAATCAGCCTCTGCTCAATAAACCTAGAAAAGCTTAGAAAGCTTTTCTAAAATAGCTAACCCCCGAAAATCACCCCCTTGAGGATCTATGCTATCCCTCAAGGCTCTGCGCTGCCACTGAAGGGAATCCTCCAAAACTTTGCCTGAGACTCTGCCCAAAATCCTCCAATATGCAAGGGCTGATCCCTTGCTTAATCTCCAAGCTCAAATCCTCCACATATACCCAATCTGGAGCTCCTACCAAAAGAGACTGCATCCTCCTCTCTCAAGACTATGCAGTCATCAAAATGCTTAGTTCCTCCTCAACTCCAAAGATCGATCTTCCTGCAAAAGACTGATGAAACTACCTTGCCCGAGCAGGCACTCGAAGTCCCCCGGGGCTAAGGGTGACATCTCTGAACGGAGACACTCGATGCAGTAAACAGTGCTGCAGACAGGCTAAACAGCCAGCGCGCTCTAAGTCGAAGTGACTAGCTCAAATGCAACCTAATTCAATGCCAAAATGAGGAGGTTCCTCTCACCTTTAGAGCGTTGGCCTCTCTCAAAACTCTAAGGCCCACCTCCTCCAACGTAGCCTCTCTCTTGCCACGTGCTCCTCTCCATCTGTGCAATCCCTCCAAGTGTCTACGTGGGCCCCCTTCTCTACATGGTCCTTTGGCCCCCCTTGGCTCCCCTTTTAAGTTACAACGTTGTGCTACTAGGGAGTGACTTTATTCAAAAAGTGAGTTATGTCCCCCTTTCCTTGCCTTTTTATTTATAAATAACTATAGAAGGCAAAATTGAGCAAAATCGAATATTCCAATTAGCCATGGCTAATTAGGAATATTACAGTCTCCCCCGGCAAAATGTTTCTTGTCCTCAAGCAACTGAAGTGACGGATGCTGCAAAATTTTCTCACTCTCCCAAGTGGCATCCTCATCCGGTAAATTCTTCCACCTCACCAAGAATTCCTGGACCGTCCTGCTCTACAACTGCCTCTCCCTGGTATCAATAATAGCCTCTGGATGCAACACCAAATGCTCCTCATCATCCGTGGGTGGTAGCTCATCTGTCACTGCCACCTGCTGCCCCAATGCCTTCTTTAGGCATGATACATGAAAAACGTTATGAATCTTGTTGCCTTGGGGCAGCTCCAACTCATACGCAACCTGTCCAATCCTGCGTATCACTCTGTTTGGCCCATAAAAGCGGGGCTTGAGCTTCTCAGCCCCTTTTTGCTTCAGTGACGATTGTCGGTATGGCTGTAATCGTAGGTAGACCAAGTCCCCTACCTTAAACTGTCTCTCCACCCGACCACTGTAAGCATATAGCTTCTGCTGGTTCTACGCTGTAGCCATATTATCCTTGAGAGCTCGGAGAATATCCTAACTCTCTTGGATCCAAATCTTGGCTCTCGGAGCCTTGCTAGCACCAAACATCACGTCAGCAAAAGATAAAGGATGATATCCATACAAAGCATAGAATGGTGACATGCCAATGGACATGTGATGTGTAGTGTTGTAGCAGTACTCCCGTAGATGCAGCAACTTCAGCCATGCTTGCTGCTGCCCATTAACATAGTTACGCAAGTAGCCCTCTAGCCACTTGTTAACTATCTCTGTTTGCTCGTCCGTCTGTGGGTGATCACTGGTACTTGGTGTCAACTCCGTCCCCACCAACTGGAAAAGCTCCTGCCAAAACCCGCCCATGAAACGACTGTCCTTGTCATTGATGATGGTCTTAGGAAGACCATGTAGCCTGAAGACCTCTCTGAAGAACAACTTGGCCACCTGCGCTGTTGTGTAGTGTGAGGATATGGCGAAAAAATGTGCGTACTTTGTCAGTCGATCAATGACAACAAAGATACAATCCTTGCCCTGTACCATGGGCAACCCTGTGATGAAGTCCATCGAAATACACTCCCATTTCCCCTCCGGAATGGGAAGAGGCTGCAATAATCTTGCGGGATGGCTCATCTCCCCCTTGTTCCTCTGGCAAATATCACACTCGGATATGCTGGAGTACGTCCTCCTTGAGGCCCTTCCATGAGAACCTCTCTCTAATGGCCCTGTAGGTTTTGGTAAACCCCTGACGGCCGACCAATGGTGAATCATGTGATGCCTGACGTATCTTCTTCTTGAGCTGAGATCCCTCAGTCAAGAAGATCTGGTCCTTGTAGTAGATGATCTCATCGACCACCCTGTACTCGTCATCTGCCACCTGCCTATCCAGAACCTCACATGAAAATCTGTCCTTGGAGTACTCTACTAAGAGTCGAGCCCTCCAGTCTGTATCCAAGCTCATAAGAGACAACGTGACTGGTCTACGTGAAAGGGCATCTGCTACCACGTTGTTCTTGCCCTTGACATACTCAATGTCAAAGTCATATGCTTGGATCTTATTGATCCACTTCTGCTGCCTCTCCTGTAGCTGTTTCTGCTCCAAAAAGAACTGACGTTGTTGTGATCAGTCCTCACCCTAAACCTGTTACCCACTAAATACTGCCGGAACTTGGCCAATGCATGCATTATGGCCAGCATCTCCTTTTCGTATATAGAATACAACCTCTCGTGGGGAAGGAGCTTCCGGCTCTCAAAGGCTATAAGATGACCTCCCTGCATCAACACTGCGTCGATCCCCTCTCCCGACGCATCACACTCCAAAACAAATGGTTGCGAAAAATCCGGCAATGAAAGCACTGGGTCGCTGCTCATAACCTCCTTGAGCCTGTCAAAGGCTCACTGCGCTGTATCCGACCAACTGAATGCCCCCTTCCTCGTCAGACCTGTCAAGGGTGCAACAAGCTGTGAGAAACTCTTGACGAACTTCCGATAGTAAGTACAAATGCCAATGAATCCCCGAAGTTCTGTCACATTCCTCGGCTCTGGCCAATCTCTGATGGCCCTGATCTTTTCCTTGTGGACTCTCACTCCGTCCACCCCTATGATGTGTCCCAAGTACAACATCTCCATCAACCCAAACTCACACTTGGAGAGCTTGGCATAGAATTGTTGCTCCTCCAAGATATGAAACACTGTCTCAATATGCTGGAGATGCTCCTCCCAAGTCCTGCTGTAAATGAGGATATCATCAAAGAACACCAACACAAACTTCCTTAAGTGACTGCGGAAGATGTGATTCATGCAG